>JANHZU010009872.1:481492-499143 GCA_032468055.1 Acrochordus granulatus | reverse complement strand
CTGGCTGGAGGATTCGCTGCTGTCTCTTTAAGAGGGACTTTTTTCTCTCAGCTTTTCTGGGCGTTTATTCTTAAAGTAGACGGTTATTCTTATCGACAAAGAAATTGTCCTTGTCCTTGCCCCAAGCAGAAATCCCGTTTGACGCTTCTCCCTTCATAGTACGGAGGGAAGAAGCACTGGAAGTGTATGTGGCTTTAAGAATATCCTGGCGAGAAGGAGAGGAGGGGGAGGGACTTCCTGGAGATTGAATCGGGAGTCTCCGGAGTTCTTTCTCTTGAATGCCTTTCCCTTAATTTATGCTGTTTACACAGCGAGAGAGGAGAGCTCTGTTGTGAGGCTTCCTACATGAGCTGATCACGCAGTGCTCATTGCGATCAGGTACGTAGGCAGAATGCATGCACGCGCGCTGCTTCCGGTAAGGCAATGGAGTAAACTGCGCAAGAGGAGAGTCAGTAGAGTGCATGCATGCTGCTTCAGGTATGGCAATGGAGTAAACTGCGCGAGAGGAGAGTTGGTAGAATGCACACATGCTGCTTCTGGTATGGCAACGGAGTAAACTGCGCGAGAGGAGAGTCGGTAGAACGCACACGCGCTTGTTGCATTAGCAGAACTCTTGCACAGGGTTGCTGTCTGCAACAATGGAGTAAAGAACAAGGTAAGAGTCGGCGAAACTCTCGTGCGGAGTTGCCTGAACGGGAAATACAGAGCGCGCTTACTGATGACACGCAAGGTTTGGCACAAAGTTTCCTCGTCTCGTGAGTCGCGGCTCGTCTAGCGGAATATTCTTTGATTAAAATTTTTGCTCGTCCTGCGAATTTCTCGCCCTGCGAGTTACTCGTCTTGTGAGGCACCACTGTATTCAGAATAATAAAAAAAGTGACGCTCTTCAAAATCTTGAAACATTTTCTGTCTTGTCCTTTGGAGATGTTTCTAAACTTGTAACATCCTGATTTGTTTTGATTTTCAATAAACTGACACCATACTATGAAGGAGAAAGATTTGATTGGTTTTAACATCTACTGTATTCCCCTCCACAGGGTAAGATACGACAATAAAAGAGTAGCCTTACACATTTACAGAGATATATAAATATTTATGAGTATTTATGAAAAGCATCATAGTTTTCTGGAGGTATCTTAAAACTTAATCATTTATTTTAGACAGTAGGATCAGATCACATTTACAAAGCAATCAAGTTGGCCCTAATATCGTACCTAAACCATTACAGGATTTAGATAATATTTATTCTATATTACATTGGTGAATATCTTTCAGTTTGCTTATAATTTGTTGATTTATTTATTTTATATATGCTTAAATATATTCATTATTTTTATTTAAAAATAGAAATTTGGGAAGAGGGAATAAGAGCAGAGGTTTCTCATGAAATTTCAACTTTTATGGATTCTCAGATTGTGTAAGAATTTATTATGAACAGACAGTGTAATATTTTCTTGCAAAGTAATCCAGTCATTGACTTTAATATTTATCTTGTGACTTGCTCTCAAGAGGTATAAAAACACAGTTTTATCTGTACTCTTTAAACTTAATTTTGGGTAGGATTCTTCTACTACTTTTACTCAGGCCATTGAATAATTAGCAACTTTCTTTCCCACATCTGGAGAGTGTATCATTTCAGCACTCTTGAGTTATTTGAATCTCACAGATGTAAGCAATTGGAAAAGTCTTGATCTCTTAAAGCATTTAATCAGTTTGGTTACTGGTGTCTTGGAATATATATAGAAAATATGTCCATGAATCTAAGTTAAAATCTTTCTCTGGTAACTACTTATGTAATAATGTAGGCTCTCAGTTTGAAACATCAACTTCTCATGGTTTTACTTAAATAAACCATTTAAAATTGGAAGACAGCTGATGAACTAATGGACATCTTTATAAGCACTTGATGTATTTTTACTTTGGTTTAATAATGAACTTAAATATTCTTTTACAGAGTCATCAAGCAAGGATAGCTACCCTGTATCTGCCAATATTTGGTCTACTGATAGAAAATGTTCATCGAATTGATGTCAAGGATGTTTCACCTTTCCCCATCAATGCTTCTAGCAGTGTAAGCATTTTTTTTGTTAAAGCTTGAGCCATGTATCATAAATATCAAGGTACAAATATCTTTAACATAAAAAGTAAACATATCAGAAGGTGAAAAACAATGTTGTGCGTGTTTTTAACAGGGAGCAAAGGATGAACCTCTTAATTTACCATCTGCAAATCCATTGATGACTCCACAAAAATCCATGAATGCACTTGACAACAGCATCCAGAAAGATTTGTTTGGTGCTATATCAGGCATTGGTAACCATTTAGAAACTTTTAAATACAACTTTTAGTGGCTCACAACATATATGTATATGAAAAATAAAATAAATATATTGACTGAAGTTGGGATGTAGAATTTTAAGTTTTCATACTACTGTAAAGCTTGCTGACTAGGGCCACATTTGCCTCTCCAGAAGGCTAATTTATTTCTTCATCTGATTGTGAGGTTGAAATCAGGTATTTAGCAGGAGGAAATGGGACATACAACTATTAAAGGATTTCAGGTCCTAAAGTACATATGAACCAGTAACTTTGATTACTGAAAATGAAGCAGTATCTTAATTTGATTCTGTTTCTCCCATTGATAATCCAAATGTTACTCAGTTTTATCACTAGTATTAAATGCACACTTAACTCTGATGTTCTCCCACCCCCCTCCACTTCTCCCACCCCATCCCAAGATACATAAAAGTAGGCACAGGCCAAATGTTTATCCTTGCATGATTGAGGAAAATGTTAAGTACATTTCATGAGTTGTAAAGTAAGTTAGGACTTACATATCTGCAGGTATGCGAGACTGGATTCAACAAAATACATTACAGTGAGAGACTGTATTTTGGGGATTTCTGTTTTTTTTTATCAGTTACTGTTGAGACCGGTACACATCTTTTTTGTATACATTTCATTATTCAGCACCTCCATATACTTGTTCCACTCCTAATGTTAATTATGTGAGAAATGCAGATTCAAGAGGCTCCCTGATAAGTACAGACTCCGGAAACAGCCTACCAGAAAAACATGGTGAAAAGAGCAATTCACTAGACAAGGTATGAACTTCTAATGTATTTGTATATATAACCAAATACATAGCATTTTTTTCTTTTATTACTGATGACAGAATTCTGTCAGCCTTTCATAAGGCCTTACAGACTTGGATTTGTCACCAAACCTGGGAATCAGGTGGTGCTACTGAGTCTGTACTTTGGTTATGTTGATTTGTGACTGATAGGTCTGTTTTTTATCCCAGCTGCTGTTTCTAAGTGTGTTGGATTTTTGTTTTCTGTTTTTTGTATTTTCTTTTAACACTGTTAGCCACCCAAAGTCACTCTGTGAGTGAGATGGGAGGTATCTAAATTTGATAAATAAGAAAAAATAGTTGAAGTTGGGCAGCCATGTAAATTGAAATAAATAGAATAATTAAATAAATTGTTTCTACCAAAGACAAAGGACAGGTGTGTCATTTCTGTCATAAATTAAATGCTGTGTAGTTACAGTTATCTTACACAAATTTAAGTAAATTTTCAGCTAGAAAAACATTGCAAACATAGTACATTGTAGCCAATCCCTTTAGTGGATGACGTATTTCTGTCTTAATTCCAGAAACCTTCCAAAAGAAACAATATGTTTAAAAAGTTTCAATATAGTACTTTCATCTTTTTAATAACACATGAATTTAAGTTATCACTGGCACAAATCTAGCAATTAAATATTGTAGATTGACTACATAAGCATGTTTTGGTTGATATAACTGGCATTTACTTTTAGCATTAGGATTTAATTCTTGTACATTAAGAAAACAATGTTTAATATTTTCTCCTTGACCTGCCTTGTGGCAGAGAGAAAAGCTGCTTAGGAGTCATTCTTCAACTACAATTAGTAAAAGTGGCGCAGAAGAGCATTATTCATCCTCCAAGAAAAAACGGGTCACAGTGGATTTTTCAATGTTGACAGCTCTATTCTTACCAGAAAGAAATTGTCATGCACATCTTCCATTACAATTAGTATTCGTATTTTGTGATTGGTTAGATGAATTATTTGTTGTTTAAATATAGGAATGCAGTGAGTATTGACAATTTTGCTAAGCCACTGAAGCAATTTTTTTTAGAGAAAATAGCTCAAATAATTAACAAACATCATCACATGTACAGGAAGTCCCCTACATACAAACGAGTTCAGTTCTGAGAGTGCGTTCTGAAGTCCAATTTGTTTGTAAGTCCAACAAAGTTAGCCTGGGTATCCACTAATAGTTATAATACCCTTTGCACAAATAATACATAAAAAACAAACACAAAAAATAAAACATTTTTAATCTTGCAGTGTCTTGAAAAGTACAGTAGTACAGTACAATAGCTGACATATAAGGGTTGGCATTGAGTGAACAGGCAAGAAGAGTTACTGACTGGAGGAGGGAGAGGAGGTGGGAGATGGTAGAGCTGAAGAATCATCAGTAATAGGAGATGGAAAGGAAGCTGCAATTTCACTCATGCCTGACACTGATGGCACAGGTTCTGGTTTCTTACGTGACTCAATTCTGTTTACCTTCTTGAAAAAACGATACAGTGATGTCTGGATAGTAGCTTTTTTTTCCTCATCATAGATGACATGGTGGTACTGGATTGCATTCTGAATGGCTACTACCAACTTTGTGTAATATTCTACATTCGGGTCCTGTGCCTCAAAAACTAACAGAGCCTCCTCGGATAAAGAAAATCTCCTTGCCATTTCCTGAATTGTGAATCTCTTTGGTTCTTTAGTTGTTACTTCCTCGTCTTGTTGTTTCCTGGGCCTCCAACTCCACAAGGTCTTCATTAGTAAGCTCCTCATGTTGCACAGCAAGGAGTTTAGTGAAGTCGTCTTCTTGCAGATCTAACTCCAGCTTCTTGCTGAGGGTCACTAAGTTGCTGAAGACCTCTTTGGATTCCTCATCCATCTTCTCACATCCATGACACTTGTGAACAAATTGTGGGCAAAAGTTCTTCCAAACCCCATTCATGGTGATGGCCATAACCTCACACCAAGCAAAGTCAATGTTTTGATGGCCTTGTAGATGTTACAATCCTTCCAAAATTGTCGTAAGGTTGTTCCTGATTTGTCACTTGCCTTTACTGCCTGACTAAAAGTGTGACATAAATAATATTTCTTGAAAGTTGCTCTACTTCATCCAAGCACTCTACCAGCTGCATCAATCAAGGCCAGGTAATCTTGAAATCTCTCAGGAATCAACTTAACAGTAAACTGGCCCATTGATCAACTGAAAATGTTCTGCTCCTCCACTAGCACTGCCATCATCATGAGAGAAACAAAAGCAGAAAAGAAAGCCAAAAAGAGAAACGTGGAAGCTTTTTAAAAAAAGCAGAAAGGACACAAAAGTGGGTGGGGATGCCTCCCAAAGGAAGGCAAGCTCAGAGTGGCATAGAAAGTAGTAAGAGCTGAGCTCTTACCAGCTGTCTGTGAGGGGGCAAGGTGAGGGAATAAGGAAAAGATCATGCAAAACACCTGATAGCTTGCTCTGCCACTGTGCCTGGATATGCAGATGCACGTTCACATCTTTGAAAATTTGCAACTTGAAGGTTCGTATGTAGGGGACTTAACGTATATTGAAAAATAAAATCAGTTTTAGGCTGCTTCTAGCAGATGGTAAAATTGTCACTTCATCTTTTCCCTTCTTGCTAATGGGTTAATTTCCATTGTGAAACAATTGAAAATAGTGCTAAGATTTTCAAACTTTCAACAATCTTTTTTAATGTTTTTCTATTTAATGTATTTTCAAAGTAGTAGTCAGCTTTATTAATTGATCTTACAGCCTTTCTAATGGTGATAGGCATCAACTTACCTGTTGATGTATTTAGGTTATATGTCTTAGGGGAGTGCAGGATAGAGGACAGAGCTTTCTTCCAGCATCAAACATGCCAGAAAGCTATTAAAGCATAGAGGAATGAAACTGTGCAGTTGGCAGAATAGCATAACTTCATCCTCAAGATAAAAGGAAAACTTAATTTATTTGCTTAAACATAATTAGAAGTTTCCCCAATCCACTGGACATTTTGGGGATCACACAATATAAGAAAAACATAATAAAACTAAGTATATTAGAACAATGATAAAAAAGTAATCACCAAAGACAAAGATAATTCCCAAATAAAGCCAAATTCATGAGGGGAGACGATGAAGGATTGAAAACTTTGTCCTAAATATATTCTTTCAAGCATACATGTGCTTGAATTGGATTTGTGTAAATTGCCTTTTTCTTGCATGATGCAAGTTTTTATACTGTGTTATGAACATCTCTATTAGATATTCTGAATTATCTACTGAAGTAAATCTTACTTCTTACAATGTTTGTCAATAAAGATGGTATTCTTTCTGTTCTTCGTGTTTTGCTGTGCTATGTTCATACTCTCTAATTCCATCTTGCATTAACTTGTATTTTGTGTTTTGCTTGTATATACTTCCAGTTTTGCAAATGAAATATCAATTCAACGTCAGACGTCATTTGTCTCACATATAAAACACATTAACATTGAACTATGGCTCTATCTTTATATCACGGACAGGGAATTGTTAGTCTTTGGATCAAATTAGCATCCATCCTCTAATTAGATACACCAACTTCTCCTTGTGTGCCTTGATTCTTCTAAGATAGAGAAAGGTACTAAAAGACAAGAGCCAGATACATAGAAAAAGACAGCCTATAGCAAAAGTGCAGAGAATAGAAATGGAGGGAATTAAAAGTATTTGCTGGAAAAGGAGCCAGACTACATAATTTCAATACTGTTTTGAAGAAAAGAAGCCTTGGAAGAAGACTTTTTTATGCAAATATAAAACATAGGAAAGAAAAATTACTGACTTTTTTGAAGCACATATCTGTTTAGAAAGATAGTATGGTATAGTGATTAAGGTGGTATATTGGGCATTGAGACATGCTGGTTCAAGTTTATCGGGTGACTGTCATTGGGTGACTCTCAGCTAGTCATTCATTCTCAAGGCACATCATCCTACAGGATTGTTACCATGAAGAAAAAAAATTCCTCTAATTAAATAAGAGAGGAATATTAGATATCTGGAATTTTATAGGAAAGAGCATCCAAAGACTGGATATTATGTGGGTGGTTCCAGCCCTGCCAATATAGGAAAATGACCCAGAAAAGCTTGCTCATATTATAAACTATGATCACAGTTTAAGAAAGTTTGATGTAGGAAATGTGTAAAAAACATAACATCTGATAAAATTCAGTTTGTTCAGGTTTTTTTTGCATACTCAATTTCTTAAATCATTTGTTATGTTCACCCATGAGTGTTAGAATACAATTGTGTCTTCTTTTTGGGAGATTGTGGTACTTGTATTTATGTTATTATATTAATATTTAAATATCTTGTTTTCAGAACCAGCAGGCTTGCATTTCAGGAAGTTCTGTTATTCGTTGTGATAAACTTGATCAAGCTGAAATAAAGAGTTTACTCATGTGTTTCCTTCATATTTTAAAAAGCATGTCAGAAGGTAAACAAAATTTTATAATGTATTTTTCATTATGGCCTATGTACATCTATGTACTTCTTATAAATGGCTACAAACTAACTATTTGGATAATTGTGTATGAGCTATTTTTGGCAGGAAAAGATCCCATTCTTTATGTTTCTGCACATGAACAGCACTAACTTTCTTATGTTATCTCAATTTTGCTTTCAGCTACTTTCTTATACATATTTCTTTTAGCTCTTTTGTTCTTTAAAGTAATGTGTTGACATTTTACTTATTCTCTTTCTATGGTACCTCCTTTTTGATGCCAGTTACTTCCATATTAACTGTAGTTCAGGATTTGAAGACTTGAAGAAGTTAATTCCTCAGAACCAAAATATGACTGTGGAGCTGGTTTCTCCTGAGATTTGCCAGATTCTAATCCTAGCATCTGTGTCTGAAAATATGGTTCGAGTCCATTCATTTAGGATTGAAGCACTTGGAACTGTATTTGAGTTCTCAGTGTTGTGAGAGTAATCAGATTCAAGGGTATCCATGGAATGTTCACAAACTAGCCCCCCTGGTAATTTAATTTCAGTTTTTAGAAACAAAATTATCAGTTCTGTCACTATTATATTCCATACAGTCTCCAATACTACTACATGTATTCCTGTACAAGTATATATGATCATAACTCCCTGGACAAAGGTTTGAATTTGGTTCTTAACTATTCAGTAAAGTATACATATATACTCATAGATGATTGACTGATTAATAAGCAAGTAATTTTAAAGGAAGATTCAGGTTATATAGCATGATTATAACTTCTTTTTAGCTCTTTAAATCTAAAGATAATTGATTTAATTCCAGTTTTATTAATGTTTAATTGTAGATGCTCTGTTTACATATTGGAACAAGGCCTCAACATCAGAACTTATGGATTTTTTTACTATTACAGAGTAAGTTGAAATGTTTCAGTGTACCTTATAGTTACACTATTATAACCACAATATAAATCTTAATTTTCAAGATAAATATTGTTTTGCTTTTTTCTGTTCAATCATGTCTGATTCTCAGAGTTTGTCAGGGAGTTTTCTTGGCAAGGTTTTTCAGGAGTGGCTTTCCATTGCCTCCTTTCTAAGACTGAGAGGAAGGTCACCCAGCTGGCTTTGTATCTAAGGTGGAACTAGAACTCATGGTCTCTTGGTTTCTAGTTTGATGCCTTAACCACTGCTGAACTGGCTCTCTAAATATTATATATGATATTGTAGTATCATAAACATTTTAGTTAGCACCTACATTGTGCGATATTCTCTATTTCAAGAGATAGCACATGACTTATCTTTTATGTTGGCTTTAACATTGGCACAGTTTGTGGATAGTTAACCAGGGCTTGGTCCTAAATCAGGTTGACTTTTTGTACTCTTCTCTGCACCATTCCCACTTTGATGATATCTTTTTCATTTTTCCATTATGTTTCCATCATCAATCACTTTTAGCCTATGTCCTTCTGAAATTCATAATTAAATTCATTTTACTAATTCCCTTTCGTTAATGTTATTCAAGCCCAACACTTATTTTATTGTACTTTCATGTAGCTATAAGGCATCCTGAATGTTTTATTGAAAGGCAGCTTATATTATTAATACTTCTGTTAATAATTACTAGATATATATACATGTATACAGTAACTCCACTAGTGTCCCCAGGAAATCTTGGAAGAATATAGAAAGTCTTTTCTTCACAAACCTAAAATAGTGAATTCACTTCATTCGTCCATTCATCTATCCCTAAAATAATAATAATAAGGGAAACTGATGATGACCAAATAAAAATCTATTGCATTTCTCTATTTGATTTCTTCCATCAGGCCAGAAATAAAGTATTAATTACAGTATATGGCTAGCAGTTAATATTTGAAGATGAAATATATAATTCTTACTGTGTTCTTTACAGAGTATGCTTGCATCAATTTCAGTATATGGGGAAGCGATACATTGCCAGGTACTGTGTATAAGTTAAGTGTGTTATTTTATCGCAACAGAGTGCTTTAAAATGTTGATGATTGAATAAAATCCATCTAAGTGGGAAAAATGCATATCAAGGAGGTAAGTAATTAGACTTAGAAGTCTGGCATGTTATTTCTGAATCCTTATTGTATTTATGTTCCACTTGGACATTTTTTGATGCATAGCCATAGAATTTGTTTTAATTATTGTAGAAATTACAGATTGTTTTGCTAAAGAAAGTAGCATATACAACACAGTATTTGGCACCTAATTGTTATCAGTAAATTGTTCATAACTGTTTTACATATTCTCTTAGCATTGTAAAAAGCTTGAGAGTATCATCATATATGTCTCCCATCCCTGACCACTGTTAAACAGACTGATCTTTTACGCTTTGATATCAATTAGCAGTAATTACATAAAATAGTAAAGCATTTTAATACTGAAAAAGTAGCCTCCTCAGATAATTTCAAATGAGCCTGTTACAGGTTCATGATATTTGCTGTTGATTAAATGTCTTATTATGGACACACAGCTTTTCTTCTTATCTACCCATCTATCTACCTACCTAATTTTGCTTATATACCACCCATCCCCCAAGAGGCTTAGGGCAGCTAACAGTATCAGCTCTGGTCTCTCCATAGCTTATTCAGAAACTCAACCAATGCAGTTTCTCTACTGAACTTTGCTCTGAAATCTAACTATCAAGATTTTGCTTCCTCTAGCACTTTCTGTAGTTACGGGGCCACTAATTACTCTATAAATTTTCCTAACAAAAGAAGATTTGGGACACATCAAAAATTATCCAGAACAGTTGGATCAAACAGTTGATCAAACTGTGTTGAAGCAACAGCTTCTTTAACAGAGGGTACACCATAGTCTTCTTCAGGTGTAATGGAAACACCCCCTCACTCACTCACTGCATTGCCTTTTTTCTTTTCATCTGCCCAAATTCATTTAAAACAGTCCATCTGAATTTTTGCTGATTTTTTTCTTAGCTCTTTATATAAGTATCAATTTCTTGTAAGTGTGTGAAAGAATCAAAGTTCAGGAATTACTTTTTTCTTAAGTTCATTAATATTTGAAAATTGGGTTCAATAAACAATGTATCTCTTTCCATTATGTTTGTCTGTTTCATAACACTGTTTTTATAAAATTGCAGAAATGCTAAAATAACAGTTTTACTTTAGATTACTGGTGGGACTCCCCCATCCAAGAAACATATGTGCAGTATGTTTAGGTTACCCATCTTTTACTTTTTAGTATTGTAAGCTGCCCAGATTCTCTTTGGATAATGAGATGGGCAACATACAAATTTAATAATAAATAAATACTGATTTCCAACACTAGAGCTTAAAGGACTTGCAGTCTCAAGTTGTAAGTTCAAAAATAATAAATTTGCATTCAGAGTTCAGACTTTCTGATAGTGAAGACTGGGTCTGAGAATGTACTTAAAAAGTTCAAGGTGAGGGCACAAAAGACTCAAATCATATTAATTTCTGCATTACTATACTGTATATTAAAATATGATGATAATTTCTGTGAGTTCAAGTTATCATTCCCATGATTTGTTCTTGTACTAGAAAAAGGAATAAATGTATTATCATAATGGCTATTGCACAGAAAATATATCTTCCAGACAGCATGTGAAAATATTGAAATTAAAATAAAACATGCATGTTTCTGATTTTGTGGGGTTCCAACAATTCACAAACAAATATTAACTTTACACATTGAAATGCACCAAAGGAATGTGTTAGCAAAGAAATGCATGCTTATTTACACACCCTATAGTCAGAATAATAGGGTGTAATTCTGGTATTGGTTTTCATTTCTTATCAGCTCTGGTGGTGGTACACACTAGGAGGTTAGTCTGTACTGATTGCTAACTCAAATCATTTTCTATTTCCTTCATTTGATTGCTGGCAAGTTTAACAAAATATATGGCTCTACTCCCTTCCTGCCTTGGTAAGATATAGGTGTTAATATTTCATATAATTCTGTTTTAACTGCACATGTGCTTACTAAAGACTTGCTGGCTTTCCTTTAACATCTTTTCACAAATGCTTATGACCCACAATATATTTTAACTTTGATATATAAACTACCTCCTGCAATACTTTTGAAATACTTATTTGCGCTAACCAATGTAAAACAGCCGAGGACCACAGCATTGGTCGAATAGTTAATTTTTTTGACTGAACCTAGTTTTAAAGACCCTATCATGGCTGACTATCTGAAAACCATCCAAAAATTTAAAAGGTTTTCTGGTTAGGAATTAAATTGTATGGGCTACAATCTCTATATATTGCGGGCCATATATAATTGCTTTGGCTGGCTAGATTTGTTCACATGGACATTAAATACACAATGAGCCACTTTGTATTTTCATCTTCTAGTGGAATTTTTGCTTGAGCTGCTTAACTAACTCTCTCCCTCTCATGCTGCAGTGCAACATGTTTAACTTTTGCTTCTGTCCAATTTCACTCATCTTGCAGGAACCAGGAGGGGTTGGGACCCATAGTTCATGATCGAAAATCTCAGACATTGCCTGTTTCCCGTAACAGAACAGGGATGATGCATGCCAGATTACAGCAGCTGAGCAGCCTGGATAACTCTCTCTCATTTAGCCACAGTAAGTTCCATGACATCATAACACCTGAAATTTCATCTGGTACCACAACACCAGGGACAGGTCAAACCCCACACCAGAGCATGTCATGGACTTTAGTTTTCTAGGTCAAACCACAACATGAATCTGCTCATTGGAAAGCAGCAAAACCAAATGGACCTAATATTAAATATGATTAACTACAGCATTTTAATATATATCAAAAATACTCTATACAGACTTAAAAATTGTGCATTTACATTCTGTGGTGTTCATCTTGAAAATTTTTTGTTGTGTCAAGTGCTCTTGGGAATTGTGTCAGTTTACAGTTTGCCCTGAATCCTCTTAAAATGGGGAAATGTGCTCAGCTGATCATGTGATCATCTTTGGCACAAAGTTTAAGAGAAAATATTTTGCAGTAGTTTGAAAATTCTATGAAAATGTAAAGTCCATGATTTAGTTTGGATGTGAAGAAACACACAGTAATTAAGTGACTTTTTCTGTGTTTTCAGTGTGAGAAAAATATCAAGTTTGCTTGGAATTTCTGTAGACAATGGTAAGAAAATGAGGTTACGGTCAGATTTTGTTGGAACTGCTTGAAATAATCATCTCTGTAAATGCTTCAGAAAAATGCTTTTAGCCAGAACATAATTCAATAAACAATTTTTAATAATGGAAAATATCAATCAAGAACAGGCCGCTTGCTGAAATAATGTATGTATATATGCACATAGAGACATACCCATATATTTGTATCAGTTATTCCCTTTTAGGATATAG
This sequence comes from Acrochordus granulatus, assembly GCA_032468055.1. NCBI lineage: Eukaryota > Metazoa > Chordata > Lepidosauria > Squamata > Acrochordidae > Acrochordus > Acrochordus granulatus. The sequence goes on along the minus strand of JANHZU010009872.1, from coordinate 486,230 downwards.
AGCACAAGTAGAGTATAGAAAAAAGAGAAGTAGTAAATGAAAGAAATTAAAGGCAAGGATTTGGAAAAAGAAAAGGAAACCTAGTTAAAAACAGTTTATACCAAGACTCTTTAGTAGATTTTTCCATATTTATCTATCCTTGTAAATTATTCTTGCTTTCCCTATGCCTGTATACTGCTTTAATTCTTCAAACTTCTTACTAAAATTGCTTTGAGAGTTTCTACCAAAATCCAGCTTTCTCAGTTTTCTTCTTTTTTCTCTCAACCCATTCATACATTTCTTTTGCAATTTGATCATTCTCTCTGCATGACCAAATAATACCAAGATGCTCTTTGTACTGGTCACTGACTATTGTAGCTGGTCCACATAAATTCCTTCTTGAGTGGACCAAGTACACTTGAGTAAGGCTGACACTGTGATAAATAAGGCATATCTTCTGGATCCCATTAGAAGACACTGCTTTTAGCAAGGGATTTGGAGAATGCCTACCCTATCGGTTCTGAGAGGATCAAAAGAAACAAGATCAACAGAAACAATTGGAAACAGATGATCCCTCAAACAACTTAATGCTATGCCATGTAGGTCTTTATAGGAGACACCCAGGTCCTTGAATTGCATCCAGGACACAACTCACAGAGCAGAGGTACTATAAAACACCCCAAACACTGCATTCTGACCATTTGCATCTTCTGAATGCTCTATAACAGCAGCTCCATATAGATCACAATAGTTCAACAGATTTATAACTTATTAGTGTCTATGAACTGGGCCTCATGTTTCCAGAATGGGCACAATTGGCACACAGGATGAATTTGAGCAAAGTCCTTCATAGCTACAGCTGCCACCTGTTCCTCACAGGAGCCATGCATCTAAGAGAATTCCTCAAATTGCACAATCAGTGGGAATACTACTCCTTTAAAAAAATACAGAAAATCTAAGCTACTTGTCTTTCCTGTGTTGAGTTGCAGCCTCCTCATTCAGTCTCACAACCTCCAAACACTGGGAAATAAACTCACTGACATCGCTTGATTGCAATGGAAGAGAGTATCTGTAGCTCAAGGTTGAACTGTGGAGTTCTTGTGCTCTCTGAGCTTGGTTATTTGCTTGCTGACATTTTATTACCCAACTAGGTAACATCATCAGTGCCATCAGTGATCCCTTCATTAGTTGGGTAATAAAACATCTGCAAGCAAACAATCAAGTTCAGAGATCATGTGGTTGCCACAGGGTAGAGGTATGCAACTGAGTATCATCAAAATCCTGTTCCACATGGTGATTTCACTGGAAGCTTCGTGTAGATATTGAAAGTGAAGGCAAGACAGTTGAGCCCTGTGGCATCCTGAAGAGCAGAAGTCTATGGCTAGATCTTCCTATTGCCCCCAACATCAGCTAGAACCACTCTCCAAGGAAGAAGAAAACCACCACAAAACATAACCAACCAGAAGGGACATAGATCTAAAATACAGGCAGCTAAATTCAATCCCAAGAGCAAGACCCAAACTCTGGCAAAGTAACCAAACAAGACCGTGCCTTGGTCAACTCCTTAGGATTTAACTTGAGATAGCCAGACTCTTGCTCTGAGAAAATCCAAACAACTTTATCCAACAGACACCTGAATCATCATCATAGTGTCTCTTATATGTTCCTCAATCTCTCTTGCCCAGGAGGAACCAGGTAACCTTAAAGAAAGCCACTGGAGGATTTTTTAAAGAAACAAGAGCAGAAGAATAATTATGTTTTTTGCTGCCCCTATTACCAGAAGGCTTTTACTATGTTCACTTGAGTTCACTCTTCGTTTTCCTCCATAGTCATTCTAGGAATCCCTTATACTGCTTTATCACCCAGATGTCTCTGAAAACCAGAGGACACTCCAGGATACATATACACAGTCCTTGTATGACTGATCCAATTGAAGACCCTTGTCATCCTCTCATTTCAGGCAGAGGCTAATGCCTCAAAAGAACCATGCACCCAATGCTCAGAAACAATACCAAAGTCCTTCTGAAACCAAACTGCATCTATCAGGCACCAGAGGTAGATCAGCTGCATAGGTCATTCCTCCCGGTGGTGGAGTACTGCTTGAGAGAACTTCAAGGCCATGAAAAGAGATACCCTCTACTTTCAGACAGTTTGCTATCATCCTGCACAACAAAACAGATCTAGCACATGAACCTGCTAGGTTGGTATGATAGCTGCAGTCACATCTGATCCCTGTGGCCTAACTTCACAAACAGGATATAACTTATGATTAACTGCAGAGCAATGCTGTGGAAGCTACCAATCTCTGTCAGATGACCGTTGTCACACTACTATTCCTATTTCATTTCTAACAAAGGAGCAGTCTCTAACTATTGCTCCTACTTTATTTCCAAAAAGGCAGTCTCTCTTTCACGCCAACCAGGTTTCACTAATATATGCAAGGTCAGCTCTCTTTCCAATGTTTAGACCACGGATAAGTGGAATGTTATTATAGGCTCACTGTGCATTCAACCACAGAGCCAGAAAATGAGAGCCCTGAGACTCTAATGACCAGGCACTGGGGCAGAGCACAGGAGGCTGGAATACAGCATCTGTCCTAAATACCAAAACTTTAAGAAAGATTTTTGACCCGTATTTATTATTCTTCATACTCAAATATGCCATTTCCTTTTCATTCAACTGACTTTTCTGTTTTACCTGTCACATCCCATTCTAACGTCCATGAAACAAAATCAGCAGAAGCACATTCTTATATACAGATATTTTTATTTATTTTTATATTGTTACATTCTTTGCAACAGATGTTTTCTTTTCTATTGGAATTTACTTGTCTTAAAATTTCCTCAGTTCCTCTTCTTTAGTAAACACTAGATGATCCCTGATCCATTGGGTAATCCTTTCAGAAGATTATTTCCTTTCCTTACATAAACAGAAATGGAATGACCACATGTGAGCAAAAAAGCAGTGGAACAGGAGTGATTTCTAACTTCCTACTGGCTTCCTCACTGACTTTCCTTGTGGGAAGCTGGTAGGGAATATCAAAATCATGTTCACATGACCGCAGTGGTGTGGCAGCAGGGCAGCGCTGCAGCCACCACAAGTTTGCAAATAAAACTGTTCTGAAAATCCCTGAAATTTCAATTCCACAGGAGTAATGGGTCCTCTTTTTGAACACATTATTTGAACTACTATTTGAGGTACTTTGCCTCAAAATTATTGGCCTATGATGCATCATTTCAATTAAGAGAAGATTACAAACAAACAGGAGACTTCTGGTATATTTTATCAAGATACACAATTGATCTGCCTCCTCTAGTTTTTGCCATTATATGTGACTTGCTATTATTAACTTATTTTCTCTGTCAAACACAGAGGCCTCTTTCTTTGATACATTAATTTTTGGATTCTTTCTGTTGCATCATACAATCTATTAATATATCTATATTATTGCTTTCATGGCAAATTGTTCTGATTCACAACCAGAATTATCTGTGTATAAAAATATACATTCACATCTTAATATCATCACACACATACTTATACAATTAGCAAAAGATATAAAACAACTAAAAGGATATCATATGTCCTTACCTTATTGTTTGCTCATTGTTCAACTGTTTGGTAAGCATTCCAATTATTCTCACACATGTAATTGCTATTGTATACTGTGGAGTCCTAGATGCTCTCTGAGCTTGATTGTTTCTCTGCAGAAGTTTCATAACCAAACTAGGTAACATCATCAGTCAAGCTTGGAGAATACCTAGGATATAGGATACCTTGGATAGACCAAGGACTCCACAAAACAACCCTGAGCTACAAATATTATTTTCTATTGTTATTGTATACTTCTCTGATCATATTCAGCCATCAACTTTCAACACTGTTTTTGTACAAAATATTATCTCGTTCAAGCCTCTTCTTTTTATGTACTTTCTCTAAATTAATGACATTACAATAAACTTTCTGTCTCAATGACCTGTTGATCCACATTTGACATGACTAAACAAAGATGTTCCACATTCAAAAGTTTTCATTACTCCATATCCTTGAGTGATTTTTTTTGGTCCTTCATAATAAACCATCAGTTATGCACTTAGATGTATATTTGTTATTTTGTCATCCTTCCTTTTTCTTTTAGTTTCACAAACACATAACCCATCTATATTTCTTTTTAATGTATTTATTTCATTTGGCAGTTTATGTTTTTTACTATTTCCTTTTTTTACAGTCCAAGCTGCAATTTTTCATATAGTATGGATATCATCAAAACATAATTGGTGGCTAACGAAAGCTTCACATGTTTTTAATATATTAAGTGGGATTACTGCCTGTTCTTTCAAGCTATGCCTCTACTGCTCTTTCTCTGTACCTGAAAGAGAAAAATTGAATTTTTTTCTCTTTCAAAAAAAAAGAAAACAGAAGCAGTACTCTATTTTTGTTTGTGGATGGATTCCATGGAAGCAACCTTGTGACTAGTTCAGAATCCATAACATAGTTCTGTCTGATTCTTTTTTAAAAATGCCAAATGTAACCATATAACTCATTAAGTAGCTTACTTTTGCTGTCTGCGAACTTGGAGAATTGTATTTTAACTTATTTTATATGTATATTCATACATTATTTGAATAAACTATGTTCTTAATCTATGCTATATTTTATTTATTTATCTTAGTATCGAAATAAAGTACAGTGGTGCCTCACAAGACGAGTAACTCACAGGGCGAGAAACTCGCAGGACGAGCAAAAATTTTAATCAAAA
>JANHZU010009872.1:458200-472871 GCA_032468055.1 Acrochordus granulatus | reverse complement strand
CCAGTGCAGCTCGCGGAACAAAGGTGTTATGTGGGCCGATCTCCTGGCCCCTAAAATCATCCGCGCAGCCGCACTCTACACCAGCATGAAATAACAGCATGAGAGTTATTTCAGATGCCCTCTGAAATGTGGTAAATTATTTTCCTATTTGAATTAGATTAGAAAACATTGACCACAAATCATCACATAGCTAAATCATGCTATACAATATCTTAAAGAATCTATTGAGGATCAGTGGTTTTGAAATATCGCCACATTGTCAAAAGCAAAGTCTTTGCTACATATGCATTCCCTACATATGCATAATGCCTATGCATTAAAATAAGAAAATACAGGCCAAAGCAGATTAGATTAGCAGTTGTCACAAACATGTGAAGAAGTTTAGATCATAAAGGCGAGCAAGAGAGACGGCTGTTTTTATCCTTCAAAATTTGGTGCATCTATTTATTTTACTATAAACTTTACAGGGGAACAACTGAAACTGAGGATTTGTTTAGCAATGACTTTTCCTCATGATGCAGCTGTAATGCTTAAAGCCTATCCCCCCTCCCCAAAATGGCTGTCATATGGGAGGACTTCCGTTATTCAGAATTGTCTTAGTCTTGAAAGATCACAGACTGTTACCTTAAGTGGTAGGTATCCTTGTAGAATCAGCCCGAGGCTCAAATTCCCTGGAATGTCATTTTTGATAAGTCAGTCCTTTGCTGAAATTTCCTTTTTGCTCTTTCTGTTACCATGATCTAATTTCATGCTTCTGTTCTTTTTAATTTTTTTTCTTCTTCAAGAACAGCAGATATTCGAACTGTTCATTTTTTGGTAAAAAAAATACTAAAAATAGTTTTAGTGCCTTGGGTATCTAATGTATACTGCTTTCTAAATATACTCATGACCATAATTATACAAAAATCATAACTGAACCATTTACCAGTAGTTATCATACCTTCTTTATTAATTTGTGGGATTTACATTCCCTCTTCCTAATTGTTTTAAGATTAATTTGTGCATTTTTGTTTGTTTTTCTCCTGTGTAAATAGGAATGTTTAGACAAGGATGCAACAGTTTCAGAGTAATAACTCCAAATATAGATGAAGAGGCCTCAATGATGGAAGATGTGGGAATGCAAGGTGTTCACTTTAATGAAGTATGTACACTTAGAGTATAGATACTACCAAGTCATTACATTGTTAAGTTTCTATTTTTGAAACATCTGTCCTATTGACTAGTCCAAGTAGTATTTTCTAATTCATTTATTAATTACTAAGCTATACATTTATTGTTGAAAACATCTTAAAGCAGGAAACAATTGTTTAGGAAAATGCTTAAAAAATTAAGGAGACTATAAATGGTTCAACAAAATCTTTTAAAACTGACATTTTTACATACCATAAAACAGCTTAAAACATCCTCACCACTAAATGTAAGAAACAATGTATGATATTCCACAGTTCATAGAATGGGACCACAAAGAACCAAGCTAAGATTTGGTGATTTTCTATCATGTCACTGCAAAATTTAATTAGCTGATTTGATAAGGTTAACAAAACAAATAAATATGAAATTTTCATATTGTTAAACCTGCATATAGCTTCACCTATGATTTGCTGTACTGTGATTAAGAATGTTTTAAAACTTAAAATAGCTTCTGTTATCATACAGTCAAATAGTCTGTATGAATAATAAACATACTACTTTCATGAAAATAAAATAAAACTGATTTGCATTAAGTGTTCTAGAAAAATACCTGGATGTGATCTTTCTAAAAAAACGAATTATTATTTTTAAATATGTTCCCTATGCTATAGAATTTATAGCATAGGGAAGAATTGTTCAGCTCAGCTGATACTTATTGCATATTCTTTGCCAAGCCCATTTTTAACTCATGAACTTTTATCTTGTTATAATCACATGAACTCTAGACCCTTTTAAAAATATGTGTATGTTCTAGAATACTGATAGTAAGTTGATGATAAACTAATATGAAATGCACTTATGAACTTTATCAGTTAATATATAACTATGATCTGCCTTTTTGTTTCTAAGGGAATGGAAATAAATGGAAAATTCTTCTGATTTACATTAAAATAAAAGTATTCTATGTTGTGTTCATTGCATCGATAAGCATCTTTAAAAGCTCAAACTGACTAAAAGTATAAATCAAATACATGTTGACTGTTAATTGGCATCACTGTCTTCTTAAATTTTAAGAATTTTATTAGAATATTTACATCAATAAATAATGTAAACATGGCATCTATATTTTAAAGTTGTTTTCTTCATAAAATTGGTACAGATTAATTTCTATTAATAAATAGTCAATTTGCTTATCATCCTTTCTATAACCAGGAAGTACTTATGGAATTATTAGAACAATGTGCAGATGGTCTTTGGAAGGCTGAACGTTATGAACTGATTGCTGATATATATAAACTGATAATTCCTGTTTATGAAAAGCGAAGAGATTTTGAGGTATTAATTAAAATCTGTAAATAATTAAGTAAATAAATAAGTCTTATTTTAATGCTGTTTTATGATGTGGCACATTCAACTTTGTAAAAAAAAATAATGCTTGGTTCTGAGTAACTAGCAGGCTACTTTCTTGAGAAAGCTAAATAGGTTTTGACCTGCTTATACCTGGAGAGGAAATCCAGAGTTGTACATTAGACTGAGAAGTTAAAGTAGGGGGAAAAAACCTGAAAAAAGGCACCTGCATATTGCTGCTTATCCCCACCCACAAAGATGTTTCCATGTTGTCACTGAGAATCAAGCTCATATTAGAGTGACTTTATTTCTGTACACCTGTATAGACTTGAGATAATTACAGTTAATTTATTCAATTGCTATACAGTCTTGTCTAACTTAATCAAGCTGGGACCTTTGGATTTTCCATCAGATGTCACTGCTACTAATTTAAAAAGTTAAGTGAAACAATATGAAATGCTTTTTTGTTCTATTTGAAGGAAACTTGGTTTTGAACTTTTAAAAATTAAGTAAACAATACATACTTTTATTCTGTTTATAATAACACAAATATATTCATCCCTTTATTTACAAAAATATTTCCCATTTATTTTTAGAAGTTAGCTCATCTGTACGACACATTGCATCGGGCATATAGCAAAGTCACAGAAGTTATGCACACAGGAAAGAGATTGTTGGGAACATATTTCAGAGTTGCATTTTTTGGACAGGTGAGCACTATCTGTTGTAGCCCTTTCTCAGTGCCAACTAAACAAGTAAAATAATGCAATATACAGTAGCCCTCATGTACCAACCACAATTGGGACCAACAACTCCATCACTAAGCGATGCAGCTGCTAAACAAAACATGTGTTTGTGATGGATGTATGTCATTTCCCATTTAGTCATTAAGCAAGTCACCATGGGTTAAGCGAGATATCACATGAGCGTGTCTTGCAATTTTACTGCCAACTTTACCATTAATTTCACTTGTTGGAAGCTGTAGTGAAGCACATAAGTGGCAATCATATGACTGCAGTATGCTGTGACAGTCATAAATGCCCACTGATTACAAAGTGTCCAAATGTCAGTCATGTCAATGTGGGGCTGCTGCAATGGTTATAAACACAAATACTTTTTCAGTGCCATTATAACTTTGAATGGTCATTAAACAGAGCATTTGTTATGTGAAATCTACCTATATTCTGATAGCACGCTTTTAAAATCTGTTGTGTCTATTTCTATTTGCATGTACTTTCAGTTAATATTTACAGAACTAACAGTTGTATTCTGGAAAGGACAATCTGTTCATCAGTAATGATTGTTTTCTTTTTCCTTTATGATTACTTTCTTAAGGCAGCGGTAAGTTTTCTAATAATACCTGTTTAAAACTTAACCACATTATTTGGTGTTTTAATATGAAGGATTTGTTTTCTGATCTCTCAGTTTTGTATAAATATAATTTCCCTAAGAAAAAATCTTTCTGTACTCAAACATACTTAACAATTTTAGCACTATATATTTTTCCTTTGCAACCAAATAAAGTGAATTGTGTATATCAATAAGTTTAGCGGAGAAAAAACTAAATTTTAAATGATTTTAAATGATAGAAATTAAATCAATTATTAAGACAGGATTGAAACATACATATAATATAACATTCCATTTATTCTATTGTCTCTTATGGCTATAGCAATACCAGTTTACAGACAGTGAAACAGATATGGAGGTAATTACAAGCATTGCTTTCCAAAGCAAACAATGCAGTAAACATTACTGCATACAAGCTTAAATCTGGTGTGGATATTGTTGTCAATTTAGTCTGTGTTTTAAACATGCTGTGTTGTATTCCTTGCACCATTTCATTTTCAGATAAGAATATTTATTTTTGTAATTTATAAAAGAATAACTTAAGTCTGGCTTTCTACATGAAAACACCTGTTTCATCTTCCATGGAACCTATTTTGATTGTTTTTTGAGCTTCAAAACAAGTCAGCTAGTATGTGAATAATGATGATAGATTGCTTTTCTTAAAATAAGATAGAATTCAGCCAAATTAACCCTTGCTCTAAAATTGGGTTGTCCTGAATAATATGATTAAATTTTATAGAGTGTTTTGGTATGCTTCAAAATACAGTGATACCTTGGATTGCAAGCATAATTGGTTCCGGAAGAGTGCTCTTAATCCAAAATGTTCTTAAAGCGAAGTTTCCTATAGGAAACAATGTAAAAGTCAGATGATCTGTTCCATGCACCCAAAAATATTCATAAAAAAATCATTTTCAATGGTATTTTATGTAGAAATGATTGTCCCTAATGAAACAAGTAGCAATGATTAATACACAATATAAAATAAAAACAAATTAACTTTTACTAGAAGATTTTAAGGCAGGGGTCCCCAAGGGCCCAATCCAAGACAGGCAGAGAATAACGACTGTGGTTCAATTTTGGTGATGGTTCTTGATGGTCCCTCAGTTTATGGAAGAGGATTTCCACCTAACCTTGAAGTTCTGTGTTCTCTTGTTTCTATACAATTCTTAGGAAGTTTATCTGCCTTTCCTGGGAGGGGTGGCTACTTTAGTGTTAATCTTGTCACTATGGGTCTGCTCTGAGGCAGATTCTGGCCATCAGCTGCTGCTTGGCTGGCTGCTGTCTTGGCGACCCTGTTGGATCGGGAGGATCTGCTGCTGCCACTCAAGGGCAAAACGGCCTTTTTCCTTTTTCCTTCGGTAATGTTCTTCTCAGGGGTCTTTCCTGGGTAGTTTGGAAATGTTTCTTATCATTATAATCTACCTATGTGGTTTGAGAGGGGGAGAAGAGATGGGCAGGAGGGGGATAGTGCTGTGTGAGGAGGACTGTGTGTGAGTCAGGGAAGATGGAGGATCAATCTTCCTACACTTTGAAAAGAGTCGTAGCCTGTGTGAGGGAGATGAGAGGGAGGAGAGGAGGGGGAGGGTTATTGCTTGGAAGAAGAATCTGAAATTTGACTCTCAGGAGTTCTTTCTCTTGAACAACTTTCACTTAATTTACCCTTTTTATGTAGCGCGAGAGAAGAACCATCAGCTCAGTTGTGAGATTTCTCACGCAAGATCATCACACAAAGCTCTTCTTGCAAGTTTTCACTCGCTAACCAAATTAAATGTTATTAAACATTTTTGCTCGTTTTGCGGAACACTTGTGAACCACGTTACACACAATCCAAGGTTCCACTGTAACAAACATTTTAAACACAGGCTAGTGCACTGGCATGTGAAACAGGCATATGAGCAATGTGTTGGAAAAGACGGATATTCCTGAAAACATTAATCATAACATCGCATATAATTACAACATTCACTACATAACTGTATGAATTCATTTGAATGCATCCATACTGCTTTGTTGTTCAATATTTTTATCCTTTATGCTTGTCATTAAAAACTAATCCTGCATTTAAGTATTGACTGTTTATAAGCTCAAAATTTAACCATTCTGTGTTATTTTTTTCTAAAGGGGTTCTTTGAAGATGAGGATGGAAAAGAATACATTTACAAAGAACCTAAGCTCACATCTCTTTCAGAAATTTCCCAGAGGCTACAAAAACTCTACTCAGATAAATTTGGATCTGAAAATGTTAAGATGATCCAGGATTCTGACAAAGTAAGGCTATACAATGTTTTATAAGAATTGAAGCTGTAAAAAATGTAAATACAGTAAGCCTAATAAATTGAGTTATTTCTTCTGTTGCCATTGTTTAAAATAGAATAAAATAAGACTTTTCAGATCTTCATTTGGTTCAATAATTATGTATATAATTATTGTATATACAATATTGTATATAAAACTAGCCTGATTTTATAGTATTACTGAATGTATCAAACTTTTTATGTCAATTTTTCAATAAAATGGTATGTTATTAGTTGTCACCAAACTACTATATCAAGCGTTAAATTAATAATTTATTACATTAATAAACGACTATTACTTATAACTGAGCATTGTACTATCTACAATTCTTTGAAGGTAAATCCTAAAGATTTGGATTCAAAATATGCCTATATTCAAGTTACACATGTAGTTCCGTATTTTGAAGAAAAGGAATTGCAGGAGAGAAAAACAGAGTTTGAAAGAAATCACAACATCCGCCGGTTTATGTTTGAGATGCCTTTTACTCAGCTGGGGAAAAGACGAGGTGGCGTGGAAGAGCAATGTAAACGGCGCATCATTCTCACAGGTACTACAGAGAAACTCAGAAGGAAAGTACAGTATTTGTTACTCCCCCACAGACCCACCCCATTGAACTTATCTTTGTCCCCTCAAATTTCAGAGCAATCTGTATCTTATTAAAGGCAATAGGTTTGATGTGATTATGTTGTACCAACTCTTCATTCCATTTGGCAGGAAATTGGTGTAATTTGTTTTTCCTCCCAAGAAAATGTATGACTGAATCAATCATATTAATGCTATTCAGGTATTTTCCTGAACATATGAGTGTTTGAAACTAATATAGGATAGGCTGTAAATATTCTTCTTCTTTTCTGCTGACCTTGTTTAGTTTGGAGTCCTGAATCAAAACTAGAGTCACATTCTTGTGAATAAATGAGTTCTTCATGTGAATGTTTTATTAGAGCCTTGGTGAGGAAGTACAGAGTGCAGGGACTGAGTAGTATGTTTTATTTACTAGAAACTACAATTAGTACCATCCCCTCAAAGCAAAAACCATCAGATAGTGTTAGAGATAATGTATGCCTTATGATGCCATGTTACAGTTGCAAAATAGTTAGAAATTTATGAAAATAATATTATTTTGTCAACGCAATACATTCACTAAAAAGTTATGTTGGGATTGGCCATAGCTCTCTAGTGAGAGTATTTTGTGAGAAATACAGATTATTTATATATTGCTAAGCAAAGACAATGCCATTATTTTTAATTTTATGGTTCAAATTTCTTCCTCTGAAGGAAGCTACCTAGATCTCTTAAGAAAGTTTCATTCTTTAAATTAGGCATTAAAGTGTTGTTTGCAATTTCTTGTAGAAAAGGGTGTTCTGTGTTTTTTCATGCTTTGAAATCCCTTTTTTTAATTTAAATTTTTAACAACATACAAAAACAAAATACATAACAAAACATGGAATACATGATAAAACAATAAACAGTAAAACAACATAAAACAACAAATAAAACAATATAAATACAAAGGAAAAGAAGAAAAAAAGGGGGAGAAAAGGAAAACAAACCCTCTTTTCATCTAACATTCCCGACGTAACTCTGTATGGATATCTTTCCACAAGCCCAGAAAAACATACACGTTCCCTTCTTACATTCTAATCAGATCAATATGTTAACTATATCTTATGTTAACATATTAATCAGATTAGAATGTAAAAGGGAACGTGTGTTTTTTGAGAGGGGGCTATGGAAAGATATTCATACAGAGCTAGGTCAGAAATGGTACATGAGAGAGGGTTTGGACATGACTGGCAGGGGAAACCTTTAAATTTATATATTATGTACCTTATTAATGTTAATTCATATGCTATATTATTATGTGCTACAATTCCTTTTTTAACCATAATATGCATTTTGGTTCTATCAAATTGTAAACTACATATATGTTATACACTTTTATTCACTTTTTACTCCGATTATACATTCCCTTTCTATCAATCTGCTCATTAATTTATCACTATCTTAATTATTTCATTTATCAATTGTTCAATATTTCAAATCACAATTTTACACAATATTTCTTATAATTGTAGAAGTTTTAATTTTAATTCTTAGTCATCTAATGTATCTGTAAAAATTTCTTTGATAAATTTCTTCGGCAGAAAGTCCCAGAATTATTTCCAAACATCCCAAAACTTCCTTGTAATATTTTCTTTCAGGAGGGTTGTCATTTTGAAACCCTTTTTGATTTACTTGAGCATGTGAAACATTTACTAACACATACTGTGGATGCTTGGGTCTACTCTTTTCTTCATTTCCTCTACCTTTAGAGAAATGTCCTAGGAAGAGCAGATTTTATTGCCTCTCAATTGCCATAAGTTCAATAACTAATATGTCAAGGCCAGGTTACATGCTGACTCATGACTACCCTTGCACCATAATTATTAATTGCTTAAATAACATTGAATTGCTGTTACCATATTTCTTGCATAATAAGAAACCAAGACATCCTACTTTCTTAGATGACAATCTGTAAATTGCTCTCAATTTGCATTATACTTGAAGCATCTAATTAATATAAAAATAGATTAATGTAAAAAACACAGTTCAAGAAAATAAAAATGTAAAATCAGTGAAATGAAAATCAATATTTTGATTTTCAAAAATCAATATCAATAAAATTAATTGATTAGGAAAAGTATCACGAGCAAAGGACAGGTCAAAGAAAAATACACTTTAGCAACAATCAAATCAATTTTTTTTAAAGTACACATTTATTGATACAAGAAAGATTAAAAGCAAGGCACTCTAACTTTTTAGGAAAGTAGGACTATAATCTTCTCATGTTACCCCTTCTAACTCAGAATACTCTGCAATAGGCCAATCCTACAATGTGCAGCTAACATTGGAGGAGACAATATTTTTATTACTTTATTCATGACTGTTGTGATCTTAAAGGACATAATTACACCAAGAAATAATTTGGTAGCCAGTGTTCAGCTAAAACATTATAGGTGATTACATGATCATGGTTGTTTACAGGGACATCTACATGATGACACAAGATGTTTATAAGATCATTTTGTCATCACCATGGCTTGTTAGATCTGCTGCCTTGAATTCCATCACTTTGCAGCTGGGATCTAAAACCTAGCAGCAGCATCTTACATTGGAAAAAATAAGGAGTTGATTTTTTTTAAAACAGAACATTTGTTGATACTTCGTGGCTTTTTTTGAGGAAGTAAACTATGTTAAGGTTTGTCCAAAGACATGACACAAAACAATATTAATCTCCAAAATGATTATTCTTTTTAGAATGTGTGTTTTAGGCAAAACATACTTAGTCACAATATAAAAAGAATTATGTTACCATCAAAAAAGTTTTTATTCTAAAAATAAAAAAACTATGTGAATTAAAATTCATTGCAAAACTATGTGATTAAAATTGACCACTTAAACATATTGTTTATTGTTTTCTGTCTCTAGTTATAAATTGTTTTCCATATGTAAAAAAGCGGATTCCTATAATGTATCAACAATATAAAGATTTAAATCCAATTGAGGTAGCCATTGATGAAATGAATAAAAAAAATGCAGAACTCCGGCAACTTTGTTCATCAACTGAGGTTGATATGATCAAACTTCAATTAAAGCTGCAAGGTAGTGTTAGTGTCCAGGTAAGTGCATACATTTCTCATTCTGCATGCACCCTTTTTTCTTTTTCTTTTTGACCACCCAACCATTTTCCTTCCTTTAATATTCAGTAGCTGCTATATTAAAATAGTAATGTAAATATCCGCTGAAAAAGAGGAATGGGTTTGATCTGATGTAATTGAGTTATTGTAGGGATTCAGGAAATTCATCTGATATTATTACAGGGGGGGGAAAAACCTAAATTAATATCCAGTATAAATAAAGGTAATGTAATTTTCTTTTAGGTTAACGCTGGTCCATTAGCATATGCCAGAGCTTTCCTGGATGATACAAGCACCAAAAGATATCCAGACAATAAAGTCAAGTCATTGAAGGAAATTTTCAGGTAAACATTCTTAAAATCAGTTAGGCTTCTTCTTGGAAATAAGGTACTTGAATGTTTCATTTTGTTTTTCTTCATTTTCATTTAAGACAATTTATTGAAACTTGTGGACAAGCTCTAGAAGTAAATGAACAGCTTATAAAAGAAGACCAGATAGAATATCAAGAAGAAATGAAGGCTAACTATAGAGAGATGGCAAAAGAACTCTCTGAAATTATGCATGAGCAAGTATGTACTGAACTTCATTCAAGATGATCCTAGATCCTAGATAAATGATTCTATGGTTAAGAAGCATATCTCCATGCCATTATCTCACCCAGAGTTTGCCTACCTTTATTTTGTTTGCTTGAGTGTATGTGTGTATGTAGTACAGACAATTCCATAAAATAAATTCTATTGTTTAAAAAAAGAGTGTAAAAGAAGAGAACAAGTGACATCTGAACAAGAAAGTTGTGCCCTATTTTACTTTTTCCTCCAAATTTGACATAAAAATAAGTTTGGCAACTTTGCTTTTCTCTCACTTTCCTAATTCTGTCCTGCCAGGAAACAAACAATAGACTCTTAAGACAAGCTTTGATAACATTTGCAACATAACTGCTCAGTAACACTAGACTGTCACCAGTCACATTTCTGATACTAGCTGCTTAGTTAAATTAAACTTTTTTGCCACTAATATATTTGCACAATACGTAAGCTGATGTTTAGGAATTAGTGTATATGCTTGCTATTCTTTGACACATTAAAATTAAACATAATGTAACGTAATTTAAAAACATTATTTTCCTACAGTAGGCATGAATCAAATAGCCACCCAAGGATGTTATGGGCAACCCACCAGTTTCTTCCCCAAGTCAAGGCAGAGAACTTTATTTGGAGATATTTGGAGATGAGAACAATTCTTTGTATTACACTCGAACCCAATGGTACCACTGCAGGCTTTTAAAAAACTCTACTCTGTATTGTGGAGGAACATTTTCAAAGACGAAAATATAGTATTCTTCTAAATGCTGCAAACTCCTCGACATAAAAAACCTGCATTGTATTATTTTAATAAATATTAAGTATTTGTTTTATAAAAAAGCAGTTGATTATCTTGTGTGGAGAAGCCTTATAAGGAGGGAGAGTTTTATGTCTGAAAATCTGCATACGCTTGTTTATGAATGTGTGAATGGGGTACAGACAATCACATCAGAGTGTCATATGCTATAAGGAGGTGGACCTGCATTACTGCATGCAACCCCTGGGTAGTTTTCCAAAAGCAATTTACATCCTGTTACAGTTGGAGCCATTCTTATACAACTGATCTCAGAAAGATACGAGACCTCTGAGGGTAGTGGCTGCCTTGAGTGCCAAGAGTTCATGAAAATCTCTCAAGATTTCAGGGAGAGAGTAGAGCAACACGTTTCTTATGAGATTTGGCAGCTGTGCAAGATTTAAGCCACTCAGCTATCTCTATGTGATGCTTCTTAGAGGCTTTCAATTATGAAAAAATCTTGTATTTAAAAAAGTTGGGATCCAACACCTATTGATCTCTTACTGAAATACCTTTGACTTGTTAAAGGGTATACATTTGACTGTACTCCCTTTTTTGCAAAACTGAAATATCCATTTTGCTTCCTTAAAGACATGTTGAATAAATTAAACAAATTATCTTTCAGAAAAGTGTTAACGTACTGTACTTTGTATAAACCATAATGAACATCTCTCTTCCTTTTCTTTTCCCTATGCTGCTTTGAAAATGTGATCAGCTGGGATGGTAATATCTTTCTATTTCTTTCTAGTTTTCTGTTGTCTTGTAGTCACATTTTGACTTTAACTTATTAGCACAAGACCAAACCACATTACCCTTGTTTATACTGGATATTAGATTTGTTTCTAATAAATGAAGTAGTTTCTCATTCTCTGGCCCTAGTTTGCCATACAAGTGGTGTAGGCGGTCTTCCCCAAGCTAATAAATTACAAGGTAGAGTGCTCTGCAATTCTTGACATCCCTAGGCAGCATAATTACTGGTGATTGTGACTAGGAATGGTAAGCAGTCTTTGCTAAAGCAGAAATGAGCTCTGGGAAACTTCATTTGGTCTGCTTACTTGTCTCCCCAACTGACTTTTATTTTCGTTTTGCTTAATCACACCTTGCCATACTGTGCAGATTTGAGACTGTGTTTGATATTAACTGTGACTGATATAAATAAGCCAGCTTCCAAAACTTATATGATGTACATGTTTCAATGATTCAAAGAATTTAGATTCAGCTGGCTTAGATATCACAAATAAAATATCTTATTTGATTAATTTCTATCTTCATGGATTGTTCCAAACAAGTAAATCCAGTTTTCATGTCTTATTATTGAAGCTTATTATTGAAATTTAAAATGTATTAGTTAGATACGATTAATGTGCTATATTTTTTAAGAAAAGGAAGATGAGTTATTTTCTTGGGAAAAAATAGCAAACACGCCCAATATAGAAGAAGCATGTTTTATTTACTACAAGAATTCATTGTTATCTTTTATTCCTTTGGCCAGCAATGAAATATTTATATAGATCCATAAATGTATTACTACTAGAGAATTTTACTACTAGAGAATTCTACCCAACCCCCATTACAATTACTTGGGTGTATATTCCCTTTAAATCATTGGGATAATGTTATCAGGTAAATTACTTCATCTTTTTTTCAGGTTCATAGAGGGATGAGAGGCTGGTCTCAGTTTAAAAGTTACATTTCTGCAAGAAATATTCATAATTGGCTGATAACCCGAATCTTTACAAGATGATTATTCTTTACAATGTTCTCAGCCTTCTGTGTAAGATGCCCTTTTTTTCTTTTTTAAGATTACTGCTGTGGAAGAAAAGGCCAAAATAATGTCCAACTCACTACACATTTTCAATGCCATTAGTGGGACAACAACAAGCACAACAGTTCATGGGATGCCCAGCTCTTCTTCAATTGCATAACTATTTTATAAATGAAAGTACCTTGATCTTGGAACAAGAGGGTTTTGGGAAGCTTGCTAACTCAGGATGAAACCTAAACATGTGAATGGTCTATGCAGATTCTAGCTATTGTATCAATCAGGTATAAAGAAACAAGACATCAAAAGCATACTAATGGTGCACATATTTTTATATTATGTTTGCAATATTATATTTCTGAGAAGAATTTAGGAGAAGTTTGGTCATCTAAAGATAGCATAAAGTGAATGCACTTTATGCAGATTTGGAATATGTTTGTGGACAAACTATGATAGTGTTGTTGAAGTTATGCACATACAAACTGATTAAAGTATTAAACACTACTGGACTAAATAGGCATTAATCTGAGGTGTTCATTTAAATAGAAGTAGCTTTTTATAATGTTGACTAACCATTGTGTTCTATTTTATATCTTACTAGCATTTTGAAGAGCTTGTAAGCTTAAAATGAATCGAGCGTTTGCTTCCAACCAAAGCAAATTACATATTATCTTAATGAACAATAAATGTAAAAGTTTGTTAATATAGCTTATAAGATATATATAAGTGTATTGCATTTTAAGTATTTTTAATATTCATACCTGTGTTCATCCTTTTGCAACTGTGACAGATTCATGTTCATTCCAAGTAAATGCTCTATTTTCTTTTACATTTTATTTGTATATATAAAGTGCAATATGAAGTTGTATACACTTTCTGTAACATTATGCACTGTTTTTTAAAAAAACCTAATTTTTGCCAAAATGATGGAATATAAAAGTGGTGATAACTACTGTGGTAAATGGTGATGTAATTTAAGGCTTTTGCTATGTTATTTGAAGACATGAATAATTTTATACATGAAAAAGACAAAAGTTTTAATTTTATTTAACTGGAATCATTGTCCTGCTGTAATTAAACATTATGTATAACATTTATATTTTTAAAAAAGTTTAATTTATGTGCAATTTATTTGGATCTTTTTATTTTGCAAGTCATATCACTAAAATCAAGTATTACATTATTTTAATAAATAACAATAATATTTTCATATTCTTTTCTTTGACATAAATATTTGGTTTGGGTTTTCTGCTATTTTTAAGATTTCAAATAAATGATACTACACCTATATATTACTTGGAAATGTTCTTTGATTTCTTATAGCAAGCTAGTTAAAAGATAGTATGACAAGTGAAAGTTATCTTCCAATAGGATTTTTCAAGGGATCTTCATGTAACTGGTTACAGGAAGGCAATCCCTTGAATTCTGAAAATGTTAGAAAAAGATTTGTAAAATAAAAGCAGTTTGACAACATAACTAATTATGTAGAGAAGTAGTAGACTCTTTCAATGGACATGTGTCACACAGAAATCAGACAAACATCTGTCAAGGATGCTTTGATGTGGATTTCTTAGTCGAGTGAGTTGATGGTCTGTGTAAAACTTCCAACTTACAGTTCTACTAATCTATATTACAGTGTGAAACATCATTAGCAATAATTGAAACTTTGTTTATGTACAACATGAGTAGCAGTTTAGGTTCTTTCAGGTGTAAACAATAGTTAAAGCTCAAATGT
>JANHZU010009872.1:443786-458100 GCA_032468055.1 Acrochordus granulatus | reverse complement strand
ATTGCTTGGAAGGAGAATCTGGAATCTGAATCTCGGGAGTTCTTTCTCTTGAACAACTTTCACTTAATTTACACTTTGTATGCAGCAAGAGAGAACCATAGGGTCAGTTGTGAAATTTCCCGCGTGAGTTCATTGCTCAGTGCTCATCTTGCAAGTTTTTGCTCATTAACCAAATTAGATTTTCTTAAACAATTTTGCTTGTCTTGCGGAACATTCGTTAACTGAGGTACTCGCAATCTGAGGTTCCACTTATAGGTGATTAGTGATGACTATATTTTATAGTATGGGTAAATAATTTATGAGTACACGCAGCCTCTGAAACATCACAAAACCACCAAAGTTCAGAGACAAAATTTACACTTTTTATCAGTATGGTTTCTGGTGAAAAAAGGGAAAATAAGGTGTAGGTACTACAAGGCCACTAGTGGATGAAACTTTCCTGTTTCTCTCTTTAAAGCACTCCAACCCCTCCAAATGATCCCAGGTTGCCAATTTTAACCTACCCATCCTCTGATCTCATGACATTTAGAGCCTCCTACAGTCCATTCATCTGAAGACTGATTAGGGCCCACAACTCAGAAAAGTTGACCAGTCTAGAGATACAGAATTGTTGTCCACATTTTTCCTAAATTCTGCCAGAAAAGTATTCTTCATGCTTGTTATTCCTGAATGTTACCGTGATACTGTGATACAGTACTACTCCAATATTCTTAATTTTTTTCTGCAAGATGAGAAAAACCCATTTAATTAAACTTGGCTTATTTAAGCTTTTTTATTCTTTCCATTCTTATTGTATAGTTGCAGCTTCAATAGTTAAATTATGTTAAATAATTGGATATCTGTCTGGAACTACTATGTATAGTTTATGTTGGCATATTTTTCAAGTTGTATGATTCAGTTAGAATAATCATTTTGTAAACTTTCAGTATTAACCAACTAAAAATGGGGAGGGAATGGGGGAACCATTCAGTAACTTATTTTTATCTCAACTTCTCCTTAGGAAATAGCAGAAATTGTGAGTAAGTAATAATATTATGCTGACATTTTAAAGGGAAATTAAAAGTGAGTGTAGTCAATTGCATAGACTTCCAAAAATTTATGATAATGAGATATCATGGAAGAAGCAGCTAATATGAAAAATTGTTCAAGATGAGTGTTAATTCTTAAAGGAGATAGTAAAAGTATAATTGCAGACATTTCCAAGAATCAAAATGTACCACAAAAGAAGCCAATTTGCTGCACAGAAAGCTTAGTGAAAACCTGAAAACAGAAAAAGATCTATACAGGAATTGGAAAAAGGCCAGATCACAAAGGGGAAGTGTAGACAGATATTCTGGAACAGTAGAGCTGATTTCAGGAAAGTAGAATCTCAGAATTGACCAAAGAATACAAAGCATTTTAGAAATGACCTAACAGCTCTACTAAGACAGCTAAATGCTAACAGATACCAAAGAAAAGACAGAATCCAGTTTTGGTTCTGTCTTCTCCAACCAAAAAAAAAATGTGAAGTCCAGGATGGAAGGGTAGATTGACTTTTGAGACTGACAAATATGGTCAGTGAAAACCCCTTTATCTTAAATAAATTTAAATCTCCAGAAACAAATTAATTGCATCCTAGGCTACTGAAAGAAGTACAGTGGAACCTCACAAGACAAGATTAATCCGTTCCAGAAGAACACTCTTAGTGTGAAATGCTCATAAAGAGAAACGCAGTTTCCCATAGGAAACAATGGAAAGACAGATAATCCGTTCCACAATCCCAAAAATATTCACCAAAAAATTATTTTCAATGGAATTTGATGTAGAAATGATTGTCCCTAACATCTGAAACTAACCATGATTAACACACAATATAAAGCAGAAATAGAGCAAACGAACCAGGACTTGCTTCCAGGCAGCTTCTGGCCTCGGCTGCTGCTCGCTGGCTTGGAAGATGCCATCACTTTAAAAGGCCCTTTTTTCTCTCAGCTTTTCCGGGCGTCATGGGTGGTTTGGAAGCGCTTCTTCCCTCCGTACTATGAGGGAGAAGCAACGAGGAGAGGATTTCTGCTTTATTTGGGGTGAGAAGGACAATTTCTGCTCTCTGTGTATGTGTGTGTGCATGCGTGCGTGGCTTTAAGAATATCCTGGCACGAAGGAGAGGAGCGGGAAGATACTTCCTGGAGATTGAATCAGGAGTCTGAAGTCTCAGGAAGTTCTCTCTCTTGAATGCCTTTCACTTAATTTACGCTGTTTACGCAGCGAGAGAGGAGAGCTCCACTGTGAGATGAGCTGATCATGTGGTGCTCATTGCGATCAGGAATGTTGACCTGCAGCCATGCGGCAGCATAGGCAGAACGCACACATGCGCTGCCGCCCATATGGGAATGGAGTAAACTGCGCAAGAGGAGAGTCGGCAGAACATACACGTGCGCTTGCTGCGTCGGCAGAACTCTCGCGCAGGGTTGCTGTCTGCAACAATGGAGTAAAGCACGAGGTAAGAGTCGGCAGAACTCTCACGCGGAGTTGCCTGAATGGGAAATACAGAGTGCGCTTACTGATGATGCTCAAGGTTTGGCACGAAGTTTCCTCATCTCATGAGTCGTGGCTCGTCTAGCGGAATATTTTTTTATTAATTTTTTGCTCGTCCTGCGAGTTTCTCGTCCTGCGAGTTTCTCGTCTTGTGAGGCACCACTGTACTTCCATTCTGTTAAAAAAAATTGTGTCCACCATTTCCCTCAAAAATGGTCTCTAATTATCCAGATGTGGGATCCTTTGGACATGGATCACAGACATTATCATGATCATTGGGGGAGACAAAAGCTGTACTATAGCTATGAGCTATCTTGTTCTATTATTTATTAATATGGGATACTTAATATTGCCATTTCAAGATTCAATACTTTCACAGTGGCTTCAACCTAAGAGTTCTGCCAGTGTCTGCTCACAATGCCAGAAACAGGAAGCTAACAATATTTATGATTACATCATGTGGATTAGAAAGATCACATCAATACTTCTGTGATAATATAGTTATTTTAATTCAGTATTCACAATAATGCCTAATATGTTTTTTAAAAATCTATAGTAATGGGTGAAGGATCAAAACAAACTACAATTGCCAAGATTGGCACAACATATAAGAGATAAATTATAATTTACTAACTAACTACAAGTATCTGAGTGTAAACAGCAATTAAATCATATTTATGGCTTAGCATAATGTGCGAAACTATGTCTGTGTGTGTATATGCAATTTCAGCCTATAGATTTCACTAGTCCTTTAAACACAAACATAACTCTATCCCATTGCAATCTGATGAGATTAAAAGAGCTCCACATTGCCTGGGTCTTTTCCAATATTATCAGTGATTTGCATAGAAACAGAAAAATTGCAAGTTATCATTTTCCATTAACCAATTCATCTGAAATGTTAATGGCAAATATTCAATTGCCTATGATTTTGCCTCTTTTTAGAACCCTGCATTTTTGTATTATAGCAGCAGAACTTTTCACTTTTGGGAGAAAAAACGTCAAATATTTTTCATGCTACAAATCTTCAGTCTCAAGCTGTCACTCTGAACATCTCTGTGTTGTGTTTTTCGAGGCTTCTGTGTACATACCCTTGGGAAATCTTCCCTGGCTCTCCAAAGCAAAACAAAACCATCTTGATTTGAATAGGTCTGCTTGGAAGCTCTTTCCTATCAGAAAGTAATCAAGCTGCAAAAAAATTGAGATAATTAATGCTACTAAAACTTTGCCAGTTATTCTTAATTAAGAACCCTACCATGAGAGATCTCATCTATACCAAATTGTTTTTCCTCTGGAGATAAGATAGCGAAAACTTGAATAACAGCTTACAGAAAAGTTCAGTACTAGGCTGAGAACCTCACTCCAGGCCTGATCCCACATGTACAGTATGAGTCATCCTTTAATTAAATGATGACAGTCACACAATATTTTCTAAATACCAGTTATTGAATGCTAAGGATCACTAAAAGCATGTTAGCCTAAATTTCAACTGTGATCTATGGGGGAGGCAAAGCAGATTAAAGTTGCCATAGAAAGTCTAGGATTGTCTTAATGTTCGATTCAGATTTCATAGCTTTACAAGATTAAATGCTCTCTTGGAAACAAACAAGATCTTTGGCAGTTTATTTTGCAGAAAATGACATCCCTCATCATCATAACCCAAACTGAACTTGGGAAAATCAATGGATGTTTCAGAAATGTTTGTATTATTTGAATTTTTCTGGAAAACCTAGTAACTCAGTGTTACCCAATGTTGAGAGCTTTTACTCCCTCTTTTTGTGAGCTTTTTTTATTTCTATATCTTTTAGTCTTTTTATCTACTAATCACTGAAGCTGTAAATTAGCTTTAATGGAACTAGCTATACTAAGTATCATTAAGTCCCAGAACATTTGCTAAGAATGGCACATCATGTCTGCATGAGTTTTTCATTTTTTCTCTGTAGATCTGACTTTTTAAAGATCTGCTGATCCTTGGGGATTCATTTGGTTGAATTATTTAAGCAGAGTCAAATCTGTGAGACATTTCTGATGTGTTCTTCTTTTGCAGACTGACAAGTGATATTCTCAACCTTCTGCACTGTATCCAGATTCCTGATAAAAAATGGAAGCCTGCCCTAACAGCTTATAACCCAAGGTATTCTTTAGAAAAGCTGTAAATGTTTGCATGATGTACTTGCCAAGATAGAAAGCAAAGAAAGTACAACTACATTAATGAACAAAGTGAATTATAACATATTGCATAGACTATGTTTCGATTATTAATGCTTTCTGAGTTGGCCAACACAGACAGGCGAAGCCACTTGTTTAAAAATAGAGAGTAAACTCAATTCCATTTTGGCACTGATGAGATCTCAATTTCACAATTCTCCCCCCCCAAAATTGCACAATTCAGATGTAAGCAAGGAACACTTCTACCCTTGAACAGTAACAAACTGTTTTTTTGTTCAGTCACGCAGTTGTGTCTGACTCTTCACGACCCCATAGACTGCATTACTCCAGGCCCCCCTGTCCTGCACTGCCTCCCGGAGTCTTCCCATGCCCTTGGCCCATCACACAGAATATGCTATCTATCCATCTCATCCTCTGCCGTCCCCTTCTCCTCTTCCCTTCAATCCTTCCCAGAATCACAGTCTTTTCTAATAAGTCCTCTCTGTGCATTATGTGGCCAAAGTACTTGAGCTTCAGCTTCAGTTATCTGTCCTTCCAATGAGCAATCAGGGTTGATTTCCTTTAGAATCAACTGGTTTGATCTCATTGCCATCCAAGGGATTCTCAGTAGTCTTCTCCTGCACCACAGTTTGATTCTTCATCCTCAGCCTTCCTTATGGTCCAACTCTCAGAGACATACCTTACTACTGGGAAAATCATAGCCTTGACTATGCGGACCTTTGTCAGCAAGGTGATATCTCTGCTTTTTGTTTCATATAATTTCATATAATTCAGATTATATGAAAACACAATTGAGATAAATATTTCACAGCTATATTAGAAATAAAAATGAACAAGTAATTCTAAATTTATTAGACCTACCTTTTAGAATGTATGTAAGTGGATCCCAATTATTTCTTGGAATTTCTGCATCACCTCACTCTAAAATTTTTGCTTTAAGTTAGGACTGATGACTCATATTTGGCATTTCCTTTTCATCTTCAGTAATTGGAGATTTTTAAAACTCGTATGCAAAGAATTCCTCAGAATTCTGCAGATATATATCTGAACTGGAAATGTAAATTTAGATTGAATTTAATCCTATGTATTGAGGTACAGGTTTGTGGAACTGCTCAAAAATGTTGAAGGTGGTGGTGATCTATTTGAAATGCTTTTTTTTCAAAATGTCTTTGATGCTTTGTTGAAGAAGGAACTCCCAGTTTAATTTTCAGAAAATATAGTGATATTTTGACATGTGCATTATGACTTTTTTTCTAATAAGTTATCTTGTTCAAAATGTGTAGAACATCCAAATGATTTTCACAAAACCAGGATTCTTGTGTAATATGAACAGTTTTTATTTTCTGTGTAATCAAGTTATGTATATGGATTTCTTCCTATGTTGGGACATTGGTCTGACTGACTTGTTGCCACTTCTCTGGGGTTTTAAGAAATAATTTAACATGTATTTCTTTGGTAGAGATTGTGCAATAATGGCTTTCTCCAGTGATAGCTTCCATACTGATCACAAGTCCCAGAAAAATGTGTACTGCTGGCTCTTCTCTCAAGGCCTCTCTTGCTATCATCCATGACATTCCATGTTCCATCTGGCACCCAGGCCTCCCTCATTCTATCTCTACTTTCCACTGACCCTCGAACCCAGTGATGTAGAGTCTTACCTTTTGGTTTTTGTTGATTGCATTTCCCAGTCAGGACTGAGAAGGCACTGGAGTTGTAATTTGACATTTGGGGCACTTCCATTCTCTATCCAAAGCAGTGTGAAAGTGATCTATTATCACTGTCTGATCTTCCAAATTTGAAATGCTGAAGATGATGAGAAAACATCCTGTTCTGCCCTAGGTTGCTACAGATTCTGTGTTAATTAATTTTACTTAACCCCCATTGCATGGAAGGAAAAATAAAGGGTTGGAGTGCCCTCATTTACACCCTTTCTACATTTGTTTGAAAATTGGGTGGTTTTTATGAGAGGGAGTTGAAAAGGCATTTCCCAATGAAAGAGCTGCATATGGTTTTACTGTAGTTTCAAATAAACTCTGGCTGATTCCAAAAATTCATAGAACCAAAAATCACCTCATTCTGCTCATGAACACCAATGATATTATGTGATCACAGCAATCAGGAGTTCCTTTGTGGTTGGCAGAATCCATTTTGTGGGACGGTCCTTCCAGGCTTGAAGTTTTTCACCTCCTATTTGGAAAGCACTTCAAAATGGGGAAAAAGGAGGATAAATTCTCCCAAATTTTATAGAAGCTGCTGGTTGCAGTGGCTGTTTTTGATTTAGAGCACAAAGAATCACCACAGTACCAGATAAGTGACTAGGACTTATTTCTGTGCATTTGACATACTTTTGTTTGTCTTCCACCTGCTCTGAGGTCAAACCTTTATCTTCAATTAGGGCTATATAATTTCAATTAAATTTTAAATGTTTTAATGTCTAAAGGTGAATTCCAATTTGGGACAAAGTTAAGTTCAACAAGCTATCTATTCCTATGACATGTGTCTCCACAGAGTATCCTGTCAAATGGGATGCTCATTTCTCACAATCTAGGCTGGACTCCCACACAACAAGAAGAGGGAATATTCCTGCAGATATCACCATGAAACTTCAGTAGACCTGGCCTACTTTCCAAAGCATTCCAGAGATCTCATAAGATAATAATCTTAAATTTCTCTTAGGTCATTTCTTAGGGTAGCAGGCAGCCTGAGGTTGAGATGAGAAAGGAAAGAAAAAGAGGTGGGACATGAGCTCATCCTGGCAGAGGAAACAAAGAGCATTCTTTCAATGGGCTATCCAGTTCTGTGACCATGGAATCCCTGCTACATAACCTCCTGATAGAAATGCAATAAGAATTAATCAGCTGGGAAATGGAGATGAGGAAAAGGAAGTCTTGCTTCAAATAGCATTGGATAAGGGATCCCAGCCTTGTTACCTAGATTACCCCATAGGAAGCAAAGTGGAGACGAGCAAGACAATTGAGTCCACTCAGAACACAAGAACAAGCATCACTGAAGAAGAAGGAAGCTGGGCATGTATTTCAGGAAGAAAATAGCCTGGAGAAGAACATGAAAAATGTCTGTGCAAAATGGAGGTCACTTAGTGTCCATTCTGTTTATACTTAACTGTCCTACATTGCACCCAGCAGCTGTCTACTATGTGCTGTTATATTGGGGCTAAAGAGCATAATGTAGAAGGCAGAATTGCTAATGGATCTGGATCTGACTTTCAAGAAAGAATCCTGGATTTGTTAGAATTATGATGGTGCTAAAGGAGAAAAAAACACATGCAAAAATATAAAAAAATCTGCATGGTTCTGTTTTTGGAAAAGATGGATAGCTCTATTTAAATAAAGGAGCATTTTGACAGACATCATAAGTTGACTGAGACCTCCTAGAAATGAAGGGCATATATGTCCAAATGCATAGGGAAGGCCAGGTGTATGTTTCCCATGCCATCTGCCAAATTGTCAATGTTTTTACCAATACGTGGAGAATTCAACCATACCTTTCACAACTGCTGGAGCAAAATAACTGTATACAGGAATGAACAGAGACTTGCAGCAAATTCTGAAGGGCAAGAGGGCAAGATGGCAAGGGAAAGAGGTCATCCTATATATTCTCTCCTCTGGCCATCTGCATTCATTGGCTCTTAAGCTCCTGGGCCATTTCATGTATTTTCACTGAAGAATCTGGGTCTAAAAAGGACGAGAGGCAAATAAGGGGAGGAGAAACATGTTCCCCTCTCTCAATCTAATCATATTAATATACAATATTTATTCCATATTAAAAAAGGAAAAATATATCCATCCATTCAATCAGCTGATATATCATTAAAAAATCCACTTGTAAAATCTATATACTGAACTAGTAATTATCAATCATCTATTTATCATAACGTTCCCTTTCTATCTATATTTTAATTGCTCTAATCTTTACACAATATTTTGTCTAGACATATAAACTTTAACCCCTAATCATCAAATCCTTCAACAAAAACTCTTTTTGTTCTATTTCACCATATGTCAGAAAATCTCAGAACAGCTTCTGAACAGAAACTTCCTTAAATTGTTATCCTTCAGGAGGGTTGCTGGCCTGCATATTTCTTGAGCATACTCTTTAGGGTCTGGTTCATCCTCTCTGTAAGACCATTGGCCTGTGCATAATGAGGACTAGTAGACACCCCTTTTATGCCTAGGTCTTAGAGAGATCTTTCAGCAGCGCTGATTGGAAATTGGTAAGTTCATCCGTCAAGACCTCATTTGGTATGTCTACTCTACTGAAGATTTTGACCAGCTCCTCTGCTATTTGCTTAGCAATCACATTCCTTAAGGGAACTGCTTAGGGTAAAGAGTGGCATAGTGACAACCATGATATATTTGTTGCTTTTACTCAATCATGGTAAAAGGCCTACAATGTCCATGGCTATTCTAGAAGAGAGAATGGGGACTAAAGATACCCTTTCCATAAGTACTTTGTCGTGTTCCCCTTTTGGCTTTATAAACTGACATACTGAGCAGGTTTTACAATACTGGGCCACCTCGCCACAGATCTCTGGCCAATAGGATCTATTAAAAATTCTGTAAGTGATCCTTTCCCCACCCATATGTGCAGCCCATGGGATTTCATGTGCTAACTCCAACATGACTTTTGATAACCCTGAGGAGCCACAATGTTTGATTTGTTTCTTTATATAGGCATGGAGCCTTATTCAGTATGGCAACCCTTCTTTTTCCACTTAAATTAGGGTGTTATGGTCTTGTTTCTCTCCTCTGCTGCTATCCATCGTTTTAATGTTGGGTCCTTCTTTTGCAAGGATCCCAAGTGAACTTCCCACTTAGGAGTCTTTATCCCTATGGGTTCACCCCAGGAAAACCCCCTTGTCAGTCTTCTTTAACGCTTTTTCTTTCCTATGGCATTTTACTTTTCCCATTAAACCAGGATGGCTAGGAAGAATCCCAGGTCCCTTCCCTTCCAATTTGTCCTTCATCCCAGTCTATGACTTCAGCTGGGCCCATGTAGTTACTCCCACAATCTTAACCTCTTTCTTGATTCCTTTTTTCTGGATCCACCCTTCAGTGAGTGGAAAATTTGTACCAATATTCAGGTTACATGGCAAGTTAGGGATTATTCCTACCACCATTATTTGTTCCTTTCCCTATGCCTATACTTTGGCTTTAACCAATATGACCATCTCAGTCTGCCCCAAAGTACTTATAAAAGGCTCTTTCCCCATAGATGCTGCCTTTTTTTACTAAGTGACATACCAATGATCATCTACTCCTAGCATCTACTAAGCTTCTCAAAGGGATCCTCTTAACTTTTGCTGGGATCATATTTTTTTCCAGAGACGCTTTCACTATCACAGCCATTCCTTTTTTCCTCTGGCTTTTACAATCCTTGGATAAATGGCCACTTTTCCCACAAGTGTAATAACTACAGGTTTTTCTGACCTCCAAAACCTTCCTTTGGTTTGGGTAGGAGCTAAAGGTTTCTTTACTCCATTTATCCTACTCCCTTCTTGCTCCATAAAGTTCTTACTTGTGGAACAAGCTTTCTTATTTTCTGCTCCCTGTGCATCTTCCCTTCTAATATCTTCTGACTTTCTTGCTGCCATGTAGTCCTCAGCTAGTTCAACCACCCTTTGACCCGACTCTGGGTTGTGTTCTTGCACCCAAAACCTCAATTTCATAGGAAGTACTTGTAGAAACTTTTGTAGGATTACCTCCTCTACCACTTCTTGCTTCTTTCATCTGGCCTCAATCATTTCCTGCCTCCAATCTGGCCCATATTTCACAAATCCCTTTATGTTTATTATAGATATAGCTCCTAAACCTTTGCTTATAGGTGTAGGGAGTGATATTTTATCTGTATAGGATTATCTTTGATGTGAGAGTAATCCACTCCTTGCTGGAAGACTAGTGTTCCTTGTTAAATATGGGGTCAGTCTGGCCACCCATTCACGCTCAGGTTATTGGAAGAGGTAGCCACTCTTTCAAACATGGTAAAATAGGCTTCTATGTCTTCTTGGACCACCTCCACTCTTTACACATTCTGAAAATCTTGGAATTGAATGTGCCTCTTTTGGTGATTGTATCCCTTAAGTAGGTCTATCAGCCCATTAAACTCTTCTCGCTTCCCTTTCATTCCTTTCCCATTTTAGTGTATCTTTCCTTTCCTGTTCCCTCTATAGCCACTCTTCTTCCTCTTTAATTAATTGCAGCCTTTCCTCTTGCTGTTACCTTATCAGTTGTCATGACGTTGGCCCAAGTATGGGTCAAGTATGCTGCACCCTGTTAAAGGCTGGTCTACCTTTAGCTTTACCACAGGTCTAAGGTAAACACCTGTTTCTACCAAGACAGCAGCCTCCTCTAAGGGAGAAGCTTTCCTTTCTGTTTTGTCTATGATGGTGTGTTTGGTATATGCTATAGCATGGGGTTAGGTTTCCTCAGCTAGAATGTTGGTTTATTGCTGCAAGATCTGGGCTCTGTGAGTACCAAACTCCCTTCCTTTTACAGTCCCTTTTTTAGTCAAGGCTTGTTTTCTTTTCACAGTTACTGAACTGCTTGAGTTTAGACCACCTCTACTTGTGTGGCTGCCCCCTTATGTTGGAGATTCCACCTCCACCAACAGTTTGTCATGTATTCTTTTATGTACAGCCAGTCAGTGGGTTCCAAAACCCCAGATAGTACAACCCATCTGACCTCTAGGTAGCACATCCACAAATAAAGTCTAGTACTCAAAAGAGTTTATTATACCACTCTTCCCCAATTCTACTACAACTCTCCACTACTTCTGTTTATGAGCCCTAGCTCTGGAGAAGAATAACTGTCTTATTTGTCTGAGGCTGTTTTAGTTTCCCAAATGAACACAAACCACCTTCCCTCTCACATCACACCCAGCTGTTTCCCTGTTCTGCTTTTACTGTACAGTATAGCAAAAGGTTGCTGGGCTGGCTAAGGAGAAGTCTTAAAGGGACAGGGTGCCAGCAACCCAGATGCTGGCCAATCTGCAGGCAACTTGCCCTCTCACATCTACCCTTTGGTCCTTCAGATTGCACTGCAATGGCAAATTTGCTCCCAGATCTCTAACCGTGAGATGATACTCTATGAGCCTCCTGCTAAAGTAATATAACCCATTGTTTTTTGTGAATTCTCTGCAAGTTGTATCTTGGGACATGACATAGGCCATATCTTAGGGCTGGGGAAATGGGT
This sequence comes from Acrochordus granulatus, assembly GCA_032468055.1. Lineage (NCBI taxonomy): Eukaryota > Metazoa > Chordata > Lepidosauria > Squamata > Acrochordidae > Acrochordus > Acrochordus granulatus. The sequence goes on along the minus strand of JANHZU010009872.1, from coordinate 446,212 downwards.
ATTTAATATGTGCTACTCCTGATGGCATGAGTGTAATTCAAGGACACAGAATAAAAGTTAATTTTGCTATTTTGTGCCAGTTATACTTGTGAATCAGATAGCTTGACAAGTTTCCAATCCATGCCATTTTAAGGTAATACGATTTCTCTTTGTTATGTGGAAGTTTAACATTGGTATTTCCCTCATATGGTTGTACATTCAAGAGGGTATCTTTGATTGCCCTAGGGTTGTCTGTGGTTACTACCTGCTAGAAGCACCAGGTGACTGGAGTAATAATAGGTCACTAGAATTGATCTAACGAAAGATCAGTTGGGTCAAACATCAGTCACCTTCCTCTGCAATGGTGCAACATTCCCTGTGTGGGTTACTATCAAGTATTGCAAAGTCCATTGTTAAATGCAAATTGCAAGCTTGCCCACCTGCAAATGAGTACCCCATTTTGAACCAGCTGAAGTTTCTAAGTAGAAACATGGAGGTAGTTTCAAGTTTTCTCTCTCAGAATGGGAAATATTTCTCAATTTCAATACGATTCAGAGTATTCCAGGAAGAAAGATTCTAAAATGCATACAGTGGTGCTTAAAAAATTGTGAACTCCTTTGAATTAGTATTTCTGCTTAAATATGATGTAAAACATGATTTGTCCTCCACGAAAGTCCTGAAAATGCAGAGAACCCAATTAAACAAATGAAGCAAAAACATTTTACTTATTCATTGAGGAAAATGATCCCAAGCTACATATTGTGGGTGCAATAGTATGTGAACCTCTAAGGAATATCAGTTCATTTGGAGGGTATTTCAATCAATGGAATGATAATCAGGTATGAATGTGAGAGGTTCTGCCTTATTTGAAGATCAGAATTCTGGCTATTCACTATTAGGGACTGATCTCAGAACACAGGTCTGTGGATATGTATCATGGCTTGAACAAAGAAAATTTCTGAAGACCTCTGGAAAACAGTTGTTGACACTCATGAGGCTGAAAAGAGTTATGAAACTCTTTCCCAAAAGTTGGAACTTCACCAATACACTATCAGGGAGCTTAAAAATCATACTCCTGCAAGCAAGATTTGTTCTTTTCAATTTCACAGTTGTTACCGCATGTCTTAAATTACTTTATTAATAGCTACTATTATTCTGTAGCATTTTTAGGCACATATGTTCTTTTATAATGGCTTGGATATGAAGATAATAAAGAATAGCAATGACTAACTTCAGTTCTACTAATTTTAACAGGTTAGTAGTTCAAACAATTTTTTAAAAATTATGTTTTGCTTTTTACTAGTTCCCCAAAATATTAACATATTTCACTCAGACATTTCCTGGATTTCTTTTCTGAACAAAAATAATTACAGGTAGTCCTCCCTTAGCAACCATAACTGGGAGTGGGAACTCCTCCACTAAGCATCTCAGTCACATCACATGACCACTTCAGTCATTAAGTGAAACATTGTAGTCATTGAACAAAACGTTACTACCACTTATGTTTTGACTTTTGCCTTCTATATTAACGATGCTTGTCACAAGCCAGTCATGAAGCATACAAATAGTGATCACATGATCATGGGATGCTGCAATAGTCATAACTGTGAAGAATTGTCACAAACCTTTCTTTTCACATCTTTGTAACTGTGAGCAGTCACTAAATGAAGTGAGGATTATTTGTAACTTGAATAAACTCATGAATGCTCATGTTCTTAAAAGACAGTTAATTTATGTCCAAGTGAATGCAAATTCTTTTCTTATATGTTATCAGAAAACATTTGCACATAATCAAAGCTTCTTAGCTGTCAGAATTACTCATTCTTTACTGAATCAATACTTTACCGTATTTTAATAAATTTCTCAAGTGCTGTAATACCTTTATGTAGTTATCAAATTGGGAGGCTATAGGAATTGACGGTTTGTCTAAAAAAATGGCAAACAATAGAAGAATCAGTAAAGGTTCTAACCAAACCATGCCAGCAACTCTGGAAAACATTATGGTCAACAGATTTAAAAAGGTCAGCCTAGATACCAAGAAAGGAAACTTAATTGAGTGTACAAACCATATCATAATGCTCTTAATTTTGCATGGTAACAAAACAATGCTTAGGATCATCCAATGCAGATTAGAAACCAACATGGAAAGGAATTGCCAGATGAATTGCCAGATAAAACCAACTCAGGTTGGTTTTAGAAACGTTCCAAGGAACAAGAGAGATTGTTGATGCCGACTAGATAACTGAGAAAGCCAAAGGAAGTACAAAAAGAAGTCAACATCTGCTTCACTGATCACAGAAATACTTTTGATTGTATTATCTGCTTATTAGATTTGTATGGCCACCCATCTTAAATGCATGACTGAGTTTATTGTTGTTCAGTCGCGCAGTCGTGTCCGACTCTTCGCGACCCCATGGACTACATTACGCCAGGCCCCCCTGTCTTGC
>JANHZU010009872.1:423046-435631 GCA_032468055.1 Acrochordus granulatus | reverse complement strand
AGTGCAAGACAGGGGGGCCTGGCGTAATGCAGTCCATGGGGTCACGAAGAGTCGGACACGACTGCGCGACTGAACAATAAAATAACTTAAATGATCTAGGGATGCTAGAGGTAATATTTTCCTTTTTCTCCTACTACAGTACCTTCTCATAAAGTTGATTTTGCGAGTGAAGATTAATCCACATTATTAATATGAAGCCAAGTTCAATGCAACATAATCCAGACCGACCAATGTCATAAAAATCCCAAGTGTTTGGAATCTGCACTGGTCATAAGTATTATATACTATATGAAAGAGACCTACCCCGGGTGTCACACATTTTTTACATGTCACCTTATAGGTTATTGTATGTTTTGGGTTCCTTAATTTGCCTAAAATGCAGTGAAAAAATGTGTAAAGTTGGGAGTCTTATACTTCCTTCATCAAAAAAAAAAGTATCTCCTGCTTTTATGTGGGGCTCGATAGCTACTACTGCCACCAACGCCCATGTTCCAGGGAAATGTTTGTATGTAGCATGCTCCTCTTTAACCCCAGTATATGAGGGAAGAGAGCTTCTCCAGTCTGAATTCCTTATTGGCAAATTAAAGGGAAATAAATGATAAAACAGAAATTAATTTGATAGCATGACCTTATGATCCTATGACACGGATGTGTGTGGCTAGGCAAATTGGTCTGCTCTCCTCCTGTAGATCACAAAGGATGAATAGAATCAAACTTTACTATATAAAAAAGAAAAAAAATCACATAAAACACTCAAGGACTGAGGTCATAGTGAGACAGTGATAGTCACACAAAATATAATAGACTTAAACATACAGAATGTTAAAGTAAAAAGTAATTATATGGTATGTTTCTATCAGAGGCAGTGTGGGAGAAGGGAGGGTGAGCCGGGGGAGGAATGTTGAAATGTGAGATCAGCTTAGAATCCCCTTTCATCCTCCGTTGGCAGAAGCCCAGCCCCTCCTGAGGACTGCTGAGAACAAGTTTTTCAACAGGCAGTGGCAAATTCTTGTAATTTATAAAACTGTTAGCTACAACTTCACCCCCTGAACTTTTCTGTAGCAGAAAGCAAATGGACTGGTAATCTGACTTGGTATATGATCAGGACATGTAACTGCCCCTTGTATAGATTTCAATTGGGAACTCTGCCTGAGAGGATATTTGGAATAGCGGCAAATGTAAGGAGGGGTCAAAAAAGTCAAGATGACAGTTGAGAGCATGTGATTGAAGCATTGCCCCATTGTACACATGCCTGATGTTAAATTGATGAACATTATGAAGGATGCAAGACTTTGTTGGTTCACAGCTGTCATTGTTTACTATTTTTAATCACCCTATGGTGACCCCAATAGGGAATGTCTTCAGTTCTGCTGCCTGATAAGTAATGCTGACCATTCAGAACTGTTTTCAATTTATCACCTCATTATTAATCCCATTTGTACTGAAATTACCCTCTTTAGATTTAAATTGGCTGTGAATTTACTGCATCAGTTCATTGTTTCAGTCTTTTTAAATCATGCACATTCAGATACAGGGACTTGTTTTTGTTGGAACAAAAAGAACCATCTGTTCAAAGAAAAAGATTGAAAGTTATAGTTGAGTTGGTGATAAGCAGTCATCTGTACAGAACCTTCTTTCCCCTTTTTGAAAGATACTTGGTGGTTTTGTATTTCTAGTTGTTGGAAAATAATGATTTGCCTTTAAAATTATACATTAGAAAAGATATTTGATAATCTCTTCACCCTTTAGTGACTACTGTTGCATTTAACCAATGACAATGCCTTGCAAAATTGACCTTTTCATGTGCTGAGAGATGCACAGAATTTATTTTTTTATTTATTTGATTTTTATAGCCGCCCAACTCAAGCAAGTAATTCTGTAGTAAACAATCATAGAATAAAAAAATCACACTATTATATAAATATATATATATACACCAGCCAAGAAAAAATATAAATAATTATTATAGATATTAATATAGCCAGGCACAGGGCTGTTCACCAGACCCCAGGTGTGGGCACAAAGCCAGGTCTTTAAGGCCATAAAGAGTTAATCCTCAACTTTGAAAGGAGAATGCTCCAGAGGGCAGGCATTTGACACATGTAATATCACTACTACTTGCGCTGCATTGGTTGTTTGTGTGTTTTCTGGGTACAATTCAAGGTGCTGGTTTGTTACCTTTAAAGCCCTTCATGGCTTGGAGCCATGTTATTGGGACCAAATTAGATGGGTAGAAACCCCTGGCAGAAGACAGTCCTTTACATGTAAATGTCCAACACCATTTACTACCCATGAAGCCATATTTTGTACCAGCTGAAATTTCTGAATGGTTTTTAAGGGTTGCCCCAGATAGAGTTCACTGTAGTAATCCAAATAAGAGATCACAAGGATGTGAGTGATTGTGAACAGAGCTTCCCATTCCAGAAATGGGCACCTGAAAGTGTGCAAAGGTCCTCCTGGCTACAGCTGCCATCTGCTCAATAAGTAGGAGTTGTGAATCCAGAAAGACTCCTTAGTTGTGCACTGGGATCTTCAGGGGCAGTGCCACCCTGTCCAGGATCAAAGATGGAAGAACCTTTTCACCAGAGGGCCCAAATACCCAGAGCATTTAGTCTTGCTTGGATTGAGTTAAAGCCCAGTATGCTCCTTCCAAGCCCATACAGCCTCCAAGCACTGGAACAGAATATCCACTGCATTGGTCAGGCGGCCTGGGATGGAGATATAAAGCTGGTTATCATCAGCATATTGGTGATACCTCACTCCAAACCATTGGATGACCTTATCCAGCAGAAGTCAGGAATTAATGACAGCTGACTTCAGCAAATCTTTTGCAGTGGACACCACTAAAGACTCAATATGACTTCCAACAGTTGATATCTTTGTGTTTGGAGCATAGTGCAACAGTGTGATGCTTAAAAGTATCTAACAGCACTTTTAGTTTTTTCATGTATTGTGAACTATGAACCTTTTGCTATTAGAATAACCACAAATAGACCTGTAATAGCTGTTTATTATGGATATGCTTACCCCCACAAATCAACACTAAAGTACAGATTCTCCTTGTACTTAGGTTTTATCTTCAAGGTTATAAAGCAGGGTACAAAGGTGCTTAAGAAATGCTGACATTAATTCTGGTGTTGTCCATATTATTAAAAATCTGAAATGGTTTACTTGCTGATTTTTTTATGATTCAGCACAGCTCAGACCTCTAGAGAATTTAGTGAAAGAAACAAAATTATTACTGTGACACAAATATTAAGACTCTTACTGAATTGTGTATTCCATAGTGTAACATCTCCCATAGTCCCAATCCAAAGAGTGGGACTATACTTAAAATTACATTGATAGACAATATTCAGCACAGATAATGGTTGCTCTTGCAGGAATTAATAAATTTACAGAATTGTATGAATTCTGAACTAAGAATAAGCATGTCATAATCACTTATCCTGAAGAGGCATGGATTCAAATATGTTCAAAGAAATAAGGCTTCTTACCTGGACCCAGAAACTTATTGGAGGAGAGTCGTAAATTGCAATTAGTTATGCAGTATCAGACGTAAAAGAGTACATTATACGAACTAAGATTAATAGTTGACTTAGAATTAAGCAGACATTAGTTTTCCAAGAAAACAAAGCTCATGGTAGTCAGAGATGCACAGGAACATCTGCAAGCAGGGCTGTTCCAACTTTTTCATATCTGATATTGTTTTTTCTTTTCAAAAGCTTACAGGGTAAAGAAGTCCCTTTATTCCCTGCACCATTGCCTCTGACACCAAGTTGTTTAGTCGCTCAGCCATGTCTGACTTTTCACGATCCTATGGACTGCAGAACGCCAGGCCTCCCTGTCCTGCACTGCCTCCCAGAGTCTGCCCAAATCCATTCCCATCATGCCTAAGATGCTACTTAACCTTTGCCACCCCCTTCTCTTTTTGCATTCGGTCTTTCCCAGCGAGTCCTCTCTTTGCATTAGGTGGCCAAAGTATTTGAGCTGCAACTTCAGTATCTGTCCTTCCAATGAGCAGTCGGGGTTGATTTCCTGTCGGACTGACTGGTTGATCTCCTTGCAATCCAAGGGACTCTCAAGAGTCTTCTCTAGCCCACAATTCGAAGGCATCAATTCTTCGATGCTCAGCCTTTCTTATGGTCTAACTCTCACAGCCATACATTACTACTGGGAAAACTGTAGCTTTGACTATATATACAGATCTTTGTCGGCAAGGTGATGTCTCTGCTTTTTAATAGCTTTCCTTCCAAGGAGTAAGTGTCTTTTAATTTCACGGCTGCAGTTACTGTCTGCAGTGATCTTGGAGTCCAAGTAAGTAAAATCTGTCACAGCTTCCATTTCTTCTGCTTCAATTTGCCTGGAAGTGATGGGACTGGTTGCCATGATTTTAGTTTTTTTAATGTTGAGTTTCAAATCTGAGGTTGTTGATATTTCTCCTGGCAATCTTAATTCCGGCTTGTGTCTCACCCAGCCTGGCATTTTACATGATGTACTCTGCATATAAGTTAAATAAGCAGGGTGACAATATATAACCTTTGTGTACTCCTTTCCCAATTCTCAACCAATCAGTTGTTCCATGACCAATTCTAACTGTTGCTTCTTGACTAGGATACAGATTTCTCAGAAGATAAGTAAGGTGGTCTGGTACTCCCATCTCTTTAAGAATTCACTGCAGTTTGTTGTGATCCACAAAATCAAAGGTTTTAGCATAATGAAGCAGAAGTAGATTTTTTTCTGGAACTCCCTTGTTTTCTTCATGAACTGGCAAATGTTGGCAATTTGATCTCTTGTTCCTCTGCATTTTTGAATCCCAGCTTGTATTTCTGATGGTTTTTGTTTCACATACTGCTGAAGCCTAGCTTGTTAACTGTGTTATCCTTTGCTCTGTTTTATTTTATACTCCAAGGCCATACTTGGTGTGAGTTCTAGCAGGTGTTGTAGGCCTTCATAGAACCAGTCAACTTCAGCCTCTTTGGCATCAGTGGTTGGGGCATAGACTTGGATTACCATGATGTTGAATGGTTTGCCTTGGATTCAAACCAATCTTTTGGTCATTTTTGAGATTGTATCCCAGTACTGCTTTGCTTCTCTTGTATTGACTATGATGACTACTCCATTTCTTCTAAGGAATTCTTGTCCACAGTAGCACATATAGTGGTCACCTGAATTAAATTCACCAATTCCCATCCATTTTAGTTCACTGGTTCCCAAGATGTCAATGTTCAATCTTGCCTTCTCATTTGTGACCACATCCAGTTTACCTTGATTCATAGATTTTGCATTCCAGGTTCCTATGCAATATTGTTCATTACAGCACTGGACTTCCCTTTTATCTCCAGACACATCCCCAGCTGAACATTCTTTCGGCTTTGGCCCAGCCACTTCATTCTTTCTGGAGCTACATGTAATTGCCCTTAGAATCTATCAAGCATATAGAACATCGTCCGACCTGAGGGGCTTATTTTCTAGTGTCATATCTTTTAGTCTTTTGTTGTCGTCCATGAGGTTTTCTTGACAAGGATACTGGAGTGAGTTGCCATTTCCTTCTCCAGTGGAATCCTATAGCCCATTTTTCACCAAATGCCCAGGTACATCTACCATGGTCCTTGTTGACCGGGTGATGACTGAGCCAGTATGATTTTCTGTAAATTATGTCTCATCATATTTTTTTTATGAGAGGGAAACACTTTGTCTGACTCCTCTGATGAGATTTGTCCAGTAAGGTTGAACCTCTGGCATAGCTCTCATCTTTCTCAGAGCACACAAACCCCACACCCATGCCAAGGTTTGTGCCTCACTGGGGGTTGATACTAACTAGCCCTCAGAAATTTTATTTTGTGATTTAGAAAAACAGCCCCCTTACAATCTATCAACCTCCCTGCTCCAAGAATTATAGGGATTGTGGTTCAAAAGGAGGAAGGCACTATGGTTTGCTCACAATCCAAAGAGAACCATGGTTTGCCATTACAGAGTGCATTTATTGGACAAGTGCTTTAACTATACTGTGGTTGATTGTAAACCTAGTTTCTGTGCCATGTAATGCTCTCAATATTTAAATTCACTTATAATTGTTGATATATTTGTAAGCCATTCTTATTATCTTTAGAGAAGGAAATAAAGATCATGTGATTATTATCTCTTATCAAAGGATGTATGAACCCATTTTTCATATAAGATACTGGATTATAAACTAATCACATGAGCAGGTTTTCTTCAATCTGCTAGGCTGAAATGTTTCTTAGGTTGCAGTTCAGTGTCCTGTGAATTTTCCAATTGGGTTGTTGCCAGAGGGGGTTAAAAATGTCTATGGTTGACGTGTTGAAAATTGAAAAAGTGGGAACAACAACTGATACTCTTCATTTCCCATATTCTACCTTCTTGTAATAATCATTTAAATTATATAGTCCAGATACAGTGGAAGATTTTAAGATGCAGTGATTGTGATAAAAGAGATAGTAGAATGAGATTAAAATAATATATTAAGACTTTTACTTGAATAATTTTTCAGAAAAACCTTATGTTTAAAAACAACTTATTCTTGAATTTAGATATCAAATAATTCTTATAAAATATGAATGAACGTATGTCTAAGATTTCAGGCAAAATCAAATGATTGATGAATTCTGTTCTTAGATATTTTGACTATTAAAAATAATTGTAGATTAAGATAATTTTTGGAACATTAATTACAATCAACTGGGATAAATAGATGTTAAATGTTGAGAAGTTGAAGAAACACATCACTGACAATTGTATTATTCCTATATGATTTCATCTATCATATAGGAAATATGCATTGTACCATCCATGTTCAACGTGGCATTCGATGTGTTACATACATTTGTTATGTAAATTGGCCTTTATCAACTTGCTGCTCCTGTAGTATATTGTATAATTAAGTGCCTATTTAGAATAATCATTGGGAAAGGCTAATATAAGATAAATCTACTTTGCATCTTCTAAAGAATAGGCCTTTTTTAAATCTGCAGTTTGAAAATGTAAGTATAATGTTTCAGGTTACAGGATTCCAATTTAAGTTTATGAATTATATGATATGTAATAGAAACATCAGCTTTAAATTCTGCTTGTGTAATGCCTATACTACAAAACTGTAGCTAAAATTTCTTCCTCTCAGTAAGAAATGGCAATTGTACTCTGCTGTTACTTAGATCAAAACTGCTTATTTTTCTGACAAAGTTTTGTTTTTATTTTTGTTTTCCCCACAGAGGAAAGTAAAGGAAAACACAGGGTAAGTATTTAGATGAAAAAATGTGGAGCTTTGTTCTTGGTAGGTTCCTGCTTCTTTTTTTCTTCCTTCTAAGAACACATTACTTGCACTCTGTAATCTCTGCCAGGTTCGAATTCAAAAATCAGTGTTGATTTTGGTCTGTGTCTCTAAGGTTATGTCATTCTAATCTCAGCATCCTTTGAATACAGCCTTTACTTATTTATTGACTGATTTTACTAGCAGTTTACAAAGCAAAATAGAGGGATGACATTAAACTGTTAAATAACTTTTTTCTATTATAGTACATGTTTGGGTTTTGACTGAATCTAGCAAAAATATATATTTTCTCATCAGAATATAGCCCAGAGATGAACTAGGGGTTATTGGGGGTTTTAATGCTGCGAGTGGATTCATCTAATGAATTGACTGTAAACTCAAGCATTAGTACAGAAGTTAGCTATCCTGTCGTAGGTTGAACATCAACATACAATATACTCCAACAGTTACAAAGCATCATTCCCATATTTCTACTTTTTGCAATTCTTCTGTTTAATTTGTAGAGCATTAACAAAATGATGCTATGCTCTGGTTCCTGAATCTTTGCTACCTCTAGGTAACCTAGAAAGACCTATTGTAATGGAAGGGGAGCAGTATTATAGGTATTCTGCAATATCAGTACTTTTTCTTCTTTGAAGGATACTAAATTGTGGTGAAACAATCCTGTAGTTCATAAATATTACTGTTAATTTTATTGTTGTTTTTGTCTTGTCTTAGCCTAGTTGCTTCGGCTACCCACTTAGCATCTTCTTCATAGTCATCAATGAATTCTGTGAAAGATTCTCCTACTATGGAATGCGAGGTAATTTTAAAATCTTATATTCTAGTTGGACCCCTATTAATGTAGCCCCTCACTGATTTTTCCCATTAACTACTCTTATTATTTTCTTTCTTTTTTTTTTCTTCTTTTAGCTGTGCTTGTCCTCTATTTCAAGTTTTTTCTCCACTGGGATGACAATCTCTCCACTGCCATTTACCACACATTCGTTGCTCTCTGCTATCTAACACCTATTCTTGGAGCACTCATAGCTGACTCCTGGCTGGGAAAGTTCAAGTGAGTGTATGGGGAAGCACAGTTAGGAGATTCAAACTCCTTCAGTGGGGCATTTGAAGGCGGGTATAATTTCCTTACTTCAGAAGTGAATTAAATTAATGCATATTATGTTCATCAACTGATACATAATTCAGCCCAGAAGCTTTGGTTTAATAGAATGACACACATTTTCTTTCAGGCATGATGTGTGCTTGGTATACTCCAGTAAGCAGGTGATAGCAGGCCTAAAGAAAGAAAAAATGGTTGATTTTTTAAACTTAAAATAACCAATTAAATATAGCTATCATCTGGCTTCTGTCTTATCAAAATTATAATTCATTGTTTTGAGAAGTTCAGAGGGCAATGCTTGTAGGGCCCCTGTTTGCACACTTACAGTTTAATATTAAAGGAAAGTATGTTTTGTTGCAATTTTTCAATTCCTAGCCAGTAAAATATGTAATTTTCTTATAAAGATTATCGTGGAGTAGTTCTCTGGATTCTAAGAGGAAAAGATGAATTAGACAAGTGCATACTTGGCTCCTTTCACTAACTCTTAATCAAATACAGCTTTTCTTGGGATTGTACTGCCATTGCGTGAATCCAGAAGAAGACACGGGTGTTTCAAGAAGGAGCAGACAGGTGTAATAGCCCCCATGTTTTCTCCTTTAAATCCCTAATCAGGATGTAGTGATGGAGGAATACCTATCAAATGCCTTCAATTTTTGCTTCTATAAAAGCCATTGCTTGATGATGTGCCATCAGGTCAATGCTGACACTTAGACACCAAATAGATATATTTTTCTATGTCAGTAGAAGCTGGAGGAAAAAAAATCAATAACTAGAAAATATGTAATGTATATATTCTCTACAAATCTTAAGTTCCAGCTCATACATGGTTTTACTTATGAAATTCAGTTAGGTTTAAAGAACCTAACTTTTAATTAAAGAAAATTACAAAATTATGTCAGAGATAACTTGCATGTATGATCTTGTTAATTATTCTAATGAATATCAAGCAGATTAACCACTTCAGTCAAAGAGATGTTCTGATTTCATGTTGCTACCGCTGTTTGGTTCTATTTTCTGTCTGGGTGTAACCTGGAAGTTATTCCCTACTTTGTTGTGCTGGGAATACTGAGTTCATGGAAGATCAAAGATGATATGTGTGATGTCTCCTGTACCTATTACTGCAACAATGAAGAACTTTACAAGAAAATTATCAGTAGATTTCCTTGATCTGTTTTCCAGTGTGGCTGCTGATATATGATTGGGAACAGTTGACACTGACGGATGGATGAATCACAGATATTTTATTTGTGAAAATCCCAACTGAACTCATTAATTTAGAATCTTTGCTGCCTGCCCCTAATCAATCATACAAAGTCTTATCTAGATGAATTAATTATCCCATTCTGTATAAATAGTAAATGTTTCTACTTTTGACTTCTGTACCTGGTTATGTTAAATGCCAGATATACATGATAGTAATTATTTTTTAAATATGTGTTTACTGTGTAACACCTCTTGAATTTTTTTACAGAAGGTTGCTAAGTACAGCAGATACAATTAGAGAACAGAAAATAGGGTTTTTTTACAAGGTTTCTTCATTGACAATATTCAAATTTAAAGTTGAAACCACATTTATATGAATGTTAAATACAGTAATGTGTGTGTGTATAGACACATATATGTGTAGGTGTATGTATAAGTATATGCATTTTGCAAATAGGATTAATTTCAATGGGAAACTGTTTCAATTGATTTAGTTTGCTTATTTTTCTGAAGTTAGAATTTAATTTGGAAGGAAATAGCAAACCATATACTACTGCCAAGAAAACTATATAGACACGTCCCTAGAGTCCCCAGGAGCTGTATTCTATTTGACAGTCTTTACCATTTTATTTTTTTTTCACTCCATTATCCATATTTGACATCTTCCCTAAGGGGCTACTAATATTGACAACCAAATAGAAAAAACATCAAATATTGAATAGCATTCAGTGGATATTTACATAAGTGCAATTGAGTATGCTCATTTTTTATTGTTACTCACTGTGTTTAACTGATGAACCCATGGAGCATCCTCATATTAAAAAAGAGAGAGACCTATGTCATTAAAAATACATCTTCTGTCTATGTTCTTCATTATAGGACCATTATTTCCTTGTCCATTGTGTACACAGTTGGGCAACTAGTCCTGTCAATAAGTTCCATAAATGACGTGATGGATGGAAATCATGATGGTGTTCCAGATGACATTAACATTCCCATGTAAGTTGCAGCACTTATCTTTATCTTCCACACAAATACATATTGGGACCTATTAGGCATTCAGTGTGGTACAAGTCTGTTTATTGTGCACTTAATTATTGTAGCCTTGGTTCCTCCCTTTGTATCATCCTATGATCCTATCATGTGGCAAAGTCCAAGGAGCAACAGAATCGCAGATCTGCTTTTATAGACAAAGTGTATATTATTGTACACACATTACTGTGTTTTGATTGTGCTGTGAAAACCATTTGCAGGAGTTTATTTGATTTTCTAGATGGAACTTTGTAATCTTGCACTACCCATTTACAGAGAAAATTATTAATTTTACAGCACATGGCTAAAGATTAATAGTTAGATAAATGTTAATTTTTTAATTCTTCCCTTCTAAGGTACTATGTAAAAATAATCTTTGCCTATTATTAATGGCTAAACTAGATGCTTGAATTTTTAAAATTATACTTTATAATATTAAATATGTACACACAAGGGATAGGAAAATTATATGCAGAAACAATATGGAAGAGTTTGTATGAATATTTTACATGTTTATAGATTATCCTAGAAATTCTGCATATGCAGAAATACTTTTGTAATATTGCATTGCTTTCAGCTTTTGATGAGCATAGCAGCATGCATATCAATTTTCATTCTTAATCTGTAATCTTATTTTATTTTCCTAATGATGCACACTTACCATATAAATTATTGGGATCAGATGTTCTCTTTCTTTCGATGCTGTATCAGTATCAGTTCAATGTTTATTATTGTAAACATTACTTGGTTTTGTAATCATCTACACAAAATCTGTATCTGAGATTTCTCACAATCACGATTAAGATGATAACACGGGAGTAAATTTATACCATATTAAAATATATTTTAGGTAGAGTATTAGCCAACATGCATTTGTTTCACAATATACTTTTTAATTCCAACTTTCCAAATCATATCTTCAAGATGACTAGGTTGCTTTGTGCTGCTATCCCTTTGGGATTTTCAGAGATTTTGTGTGTTTCAGGTTATGTATCCCATCAGTAAGTATGCTCATAGTAAAGTATAGATAGACAAACAGAGTATTTTTAAAAGGACCAGAGTATTCTTACCTCACTTGCCTATTATGGTTAATCTATTTCTGTTGTTGCAGAGCTTTCTCCATGGTTGGTTTGGTCCTTATTGCTCTGGGAACTGGTGGGATCAAACCATGCGTAGCAGCCTTTGGGGGAGATCAGTTTGAAGAAGACCAGGTATCAATTTTATTTCATTTTATTTTTTACTTATAGACATAGTAAATTGTCATGCTTTGCTTTATTCCTGATTGTATAATATAGTGTTGTTGTATTGTCAGTCAAAAAAATAGAAGATTGAGAAATGGAGCCATACATGGATTTGATTTTTCTGGTGTAGCAAATAGAGATTTCTGACATTTATTTACAATATGCAGGTTGGAAGTACAGCAGATCTACATAATATTTCAGAATTCACATTAATCTCAGTGAACAACCCCCATCAAGAGCTTGTTCTCTACCTGTTTCTCTCCCAAATGCAACTTAGATTTTTTCAGTACTGTATCTTTGCAGCAGCTGCGATGTTTAATCGTAATTTCCTTAACCAAAGTTATACTTGTCAACTTTTCCACTGAGGAGCATGTGTAGTCATTTTGGTCACATCAACCCTCTGCTGACTAATGCATTTTCATATGCAGTGGAACCTCTGATTGCGAGCACCTCGTCTCATGAAGTTTTTGCAAGACGAGTAAACATTTAAAAAAAAATTCAGTTAACAAGCAAAAACTCACAAGAGAAGCACCATGCAATGAGCTCACGTGGAAAATCTCATAACAGAGCCGATAGTTCTTCTCTCTCACGGTGTAAAAAGTGTAAATTAAGTGAAAGTCATCCAAGAGAAAGAACTCCCGAGACTCAGATTCCAGATTCTCCTTCCAGGCAATGATCCTCCCTCTCCTCTCCTCTCCTCCCTCTCCTCTCCTCCC
>JANHZU010009872.1:262577-274010 GCA_032468055.1 Acrochordus granulatus | reverse complement strand
TAAGAATAACTGCCCACTTTAAGAATAAACGCCCGGAAAAGCTGAGAGAAAAAAGTCCCTCTTAAAGAGACAGCAGCAAATCCTCCAGCCAGCAGCAGTGGAGGCCAGAAGCAGATCTGTAAGTGCTGGTTTGTTTGCTCTATTTCTGCTTTATATGTGTTAATCATGGTTACTTGTTTCAGTTGTTAGGGACAATCATTTCTATCTCAAATTCTGTTGAAAATGATTTTTGGTGAATATTTTTGGGGGCGTGGGATGGATTATCTGACTTTTCATTGTTTCCTATGGGAAACTGCGTTTTGCTTTATGAGCATTTCGTGCTAAGAGCGTTCTTCCAGAACGGATTAATCTCATCTTGTGAGGCACCACTGTATACGTGTTTTATAAATAATCTCTTTCCTTTATCTGATATGAAATACCAGATATAAAACACGAGTGTTCTTTTTCAAGATGTACTTAATTTTGGCTATTGTCAAAACAGTACTTACAATACTATTTTAATATTCTCCATTTCTTCCCTGCACTCTTCCCTATCTGTAGAGTGCTACAGAAAAGGCATCTGACATTAAAGAGAAAATCTTGTGAGATAAGTTCAATCATCTGTCTAGTGTTCTGCCAACTTGTAATATAGAAGCTAAACTAGGATCAGTATACAAATCTAGGTTTTCTGAAAAGAGGCTTAGGGAAACATTCTGAGGAATGCAGGGTTAGTTAGATCTGGGAAAAATAAATTATATTAACAAATAATACTGCATGATGCTATTAGTAGGTCAGGTTTTACTGCCAAAAGTAGCAAACTGTGATAGCTTTTTCAAACTTAAATCACCACAAACAGAAAATATATCTTAATTCTTTCTCTAAGAAGGAAAGCCTTTTTCCCTCCATCTCTTAATACTTAAAGGAAATCAGCAGATAAAGAAAAATATAATGGGATGGGCAGACTCCTTAGTCCTAACAGAAAATGGGAATGAAAGGAGCCAGGTATGCATGATGCACGTATTTGTGTATACGCACAGTGCTTATTGCACCTGGATTCCTTTCCATGTTGCAGGAATTCCACTGAGAAAAAGAGGGTATCCAAGAGTATATCTCCTTATGGATCTCTTCTGTAATGTGATTTTGCTTCCAATAGCTACCAAACAATCTATCTCAAATTAGTTTAGGAAGATGATGCACGGTATGGTCTTTTCTCCAGCAGAATTAAAGAATGGCAGAGATGGAAAACAGGAAACCAAGCAAGCCTCACAAAAATGCCACTCGGAACTACACATGTGCCAAATGTAGCCAATGGACCACAGACATAAATTCATTTAAATTGAATTTATTCTCCTGATATTAGTTTTATACTTAAATGGGGGTTAGCTAGGGGAAAAGTCAGACATGTAAACACACAATCACATATCTGCAGCTTTATGTGGCATGATTTAGGCTTCTGGAGCCAGATTAAGATAAAACCATTCATACTTTGGATTAAACAAATGCAATTGCGCTTCTCTGAGCTTGTGCCATGTTTACGAATTTTTAAATATAAATAGACATGATTTTAGAGATTTTTGTTTTCTTTTAACAAAGTGTACTTTGGGGATTGTTTTTAATCACGAAAAGCAGGATAGACATTTTATAAATAAATACTGACCTTTTAAGATTTTTTTAACATTCTTTTCAATTTTTAATCTACTAACCATAACAACCTAGGGTTACATTCTGCGTTAAAAATAATATAACAAAGACATGTGTACCCAGCTTACAAGAAAGATGAGAAGAAACTTGTTTCTTCTGTTTTAAAATACCATAGAAAACAGTCAGTTGACAACAAGGTAGAACCCTTTATACTCCTATCATTAACCACTGCACATATCAGATAACAATTAGTCATGTGGTTGAAAACTTCCTAAAATTGGATTAATCATTTATAGTCTAAAGTAACGGTAGATTTTAATTATTAACAATTATTAACCTGTACAATAGCACTAAGTTTGGAATGTTATAAAACAAATATATATATTCCAGTCACAGGAAGCATCAGAGCACTGGTTATCAGTTCCAATTCTACTGAATTAAAATTTCTGTTCATATTCGGGAAACAAATGTGTTTCACTCACAAATCAGCAAATATGTTGTACAATGCTAAGGGTTAGTTTCTTATCTTAAAGGAGAAAAATACTGATCATCTCTTGAAACTTCATGCCAGCTCCACATATCTTAGATCCTTTAACTAACAAGAATGTCTGGGTGAATAAAAACATGTAAAATTCCAGTATAAATGAAGAATAGCCAACAGAGTTATGCACATTTTAGCAGTATGGTTTTCCGCAGCTAGACTGCCCCCACAGCGTGAATTTGACAATCAGAGAGAAATGGAACAACTAGATTTACAGGTTTTTTAAAATAAATAAGGAAATCTTTGTAGCTTTTCACAGTGAACAATCTATATCCATCATAACAATTATCTCTTTTTCATTTCTTTTTCAAAAAGAGAAACTGCTTTTTAAAGGCATTCTGTTTATCGCAACATATGACAGGCCTGTATGTGTGTTGCACATATCTACAGATATACTATAGAAGAACCAAGATTTTGCATTTCCCAAAATAAAACCCTTATTCTCTTGACAATGGAAATAAAACTCTATTAGAATAGACTGAAATGTGATACAATTCAAACCTGAAGGATTTTCTGTAGAACCTGTTGGGGCATTAGTCTGCACTGTTGAGTTTTGCTTTCTGCTTCAGTGCAAAATTAATGAGTTGCTTTTCTGTGCTAACAGCTCTTTAAGTTCTCTTGATATTTGTCTACTTGGTGAAAAACCAGAACAAAGGAAATATGTACTCTCTGTCAGAGGGAATAATCTTAGTATCAAACCTCATAAAATATTGAATTTCTTGTTTGTGGATTTAAAAGAAGTATCTTAAACTAGGAAAACATAAGGAATATAAGCAGTTCATTGTTAATGCAGACTATTGGATATGTCCAACCATTAACCATTTATTAGCAGCCATTACATAGGGTTTCAGAAAGGGATCTCTTTCCCAAACAAATAAGACAGATAGTCAGACTGAGAGAGAACAGTCAAAATATCACTGGTTATCAAAATACAAGATTTCTCATAAATGCAGTAAGCAACATCTAAAAAGTAACCCTTTACTAGAGTACATTACTCTATCTTTACTAGCAGTTGGTATGTGAATTTAGCCACTGAGCACTGCTGGAAATGCTTAGTTTGACAAATAAATAACCCATATAAAATCAAGCTGGCTTCTTTCCTGGAAAACATGGTAGCAGAAGTGTAAAATTGCCCAAACATATTATATAAGGGATAGCAGACAAGAGCATGGATCACAGATTTCTCCTTTCCAGACACAAGGACGCTAAATGGTACGACACCTGCCCTTTATTAGTGCAATGAATTGGAACAAATATTTCAGTACTGTAATATTGAGTATAATATTTTTACTGGCCTTTTATTATTATTATTGCCAACTGTGTAGGCTCAACTGATTTGACTGAGGAAAGGTCTAGCAAGGTATTTGAGAAGAGTTTGAACTCCTGGCCCTAAGGAAGTGAACAGGTTCCTTAGAAGTGTTAGTGTGGCTGTCCGTGCATTAGATCTATGTCCTATCTTATTGGTCAAGATTTCCTAGGAGATGTCATGTAGTGGTGTCCAAGCAATAAGGGAGTGGTAGGTCTGTTTGCACTTAAGAAGGTGTTGGTCTATGCTCCTTCTCAAGAAATCAGTGCTAAACCTTACAGTATTAGATAATTTCTGACCCATCTTCAAGAAGTGCTTTACAGGCAATAAAGCAGCTTTTCTGAAGGCATTATAATTCCAAACAGTTGTTAAACACCCAGTCAAAAATTGATGATTACCTGCATACAGTACAATTGAGATCAGAAGTTTTACTTTTGGGAAGTTTTACTTTTGGGATTGATGGACAAACAGTTGGAAAAAAATCACGGAACTTTGTTTTTGTACACGATTAACTGCAGTGAGATTACTGTATGCCAAAGATGGAAAGCTTTGGCACATGTATATAGTTTTTTTTTTAAAAAATAAACTGCAATGATTATGTTCACATGACATGATAGGCCAAAATCAAATCATATTATGGTTTAGTGTAATGTATGAAGTATTTCAAAGGCAGACAAACATTTAAAGATATTCCTAATTTCATCCTTTCTTTAACAACTATTGATACTTCCAGATGCCTGGCCCATGGTGAGAGCATCTGTCTGCATAATGAGGAAAGTATGAGAAAGAAACTCAAGACTGCCTTGTCTTCATTCTATTTGGTACAAGAGGGAAGAAAGAGAATCAGGCTTTCAAGATACTGTTACTTCAACCTGTAGCAGCAGAGTTCTCTTTTTCTTGTGATGTATGTTTTTTGACATGGGCAACTGCAAAGGAATGACACATATTCACATGGTGATAACAAGTATATTTTTAGTGGTTACAGCCACTCCAAGAATTCCCAGTCAGCATGACATGATGTCTGAGAATTCTGGAAAGTGCAGTTCTGCCACATCTAGGGGGCACTGTGTTAATGATATTTGAGTTGGAAGAATGAACTGAACAACAGATCTGTGATGAATTCACCAGTCAATTATACACATGTTAATTTAAGTTTCATCCTTAATAAAACGTTGGTAATACTAATCTCATTTGCAAATTTGTTTTAAAATTATGCCCCTCCATAACCACGAAGATGGGGCTGACTATGGAACAAATTGCAAATTGTTTATGTATAAGTTCCAAGTTAAGCTAAAGCAGGATAAAAAAGACAATCCATTTCCACAATATGATCTTGAGTATATGCCCACCATTTTCAAGAACATGATGTTCTGAACATGAAGTTCAGAATATCTGAATAATTGGATAGCCAGAGGAATTGTAACATGAATTTGAAGTTGTCAACAATGAATGTAAAAATAGACTGCCAAAGATCAAGAAAAGGAGAAAGCAAACTGAATGTTAGAACAAACTAGGGAAATTGCCAAAAAGACAAGAAATCAAAACAAAGAAGACAAAGATCTCAGGAAGAACCTTAACAAAGAATTCCAAAGACCATTAGAGGAGACAAAAAAAAAAAAGGAAACCAACATGGAAAAACAAGGAAAGACTTCCAAAAGATCTTTGAACTTTGAAGATTTCAGCTTTAAATCGTGTTAAAAGACACCAGTGGACACATACTAACTGATTCAAAGAAGATGAAGCAAAGTTTGAAAGAGTATATTGAAATTTTGTACAATAGAGCTGTCAACAATCAAGATACATTAGAAGATGTTCCCAACTTTGAAGAACCTCTCGTACTGGAAGATAAAATTGGATGAGCATGCTGGTCCTTACCAAGTCAAAAGGCTACAGGAACTGATAAAATACCCAATGAAATAGTCTCAGAAAATATGAAACATATAAGCATTATATGTAGCTATGTATGGGACTATACTCACAGTGGAAATAGAAATCCATTTGATTTGATCTACCAAATTACTTATTCCTTAACAGATATAATAAATTGTTACAATTTGTTTAGCATTTTATGACCAGAAGGGAGGGTCTACCTCACAAATTCTCAATCACACAAATGAAACAAAAAGGTTACATTATTTAAAGGTTTTTAGGCATACAGAAGCATAAACAAAATTCAAAATTCCAATTTTAATCATGGCCAACATTGAATGAAGAGAATACAAGATAATCCTGTTATTAAAGCAAGAGCTGTATCTTTTAAAGGTATTATATAATAGCCACAACTTTTCTATAAACCTTCTAATTCCCAACAAAACATAATATGAACTGATCAGATATAGAACATGAAAAAGTATTTAACATATAAGGTACTTACTACAAACACATCGCACAACATATTGAAATAATTAAATGTAAGTACAATAAGACTTCTATAACTTCTGAGTTCCTGAACCATTCTTTTAAAAGGTTTAAAGCTTTTCTAGAAACATGAGATGTGGTGATTCATATATTTCAGAAGAACACACACACAAACGAAATATGTACATCTCATTAATTGACTGTTATAAATTTGTTTTGGAAAAAGTAAAATGGTTTAAGGATATGAATGTGATTTCAAAATATACATAAAGCCTCTAGAATTCATCCGTATTATGAAGAACAATGGATTTACCATGCACACAATATAGTACAAAATATTATGGATGGATGATGTCATTCCAGGATTACAGTCATAGATTGGTTATATGCCTTTGCTTATGAACTGTTTATCAATACAGTGGAAAAACTGATCAGTATCATTCTGTGCACTGTAGTCAAATGCTCATGTTTTATTTAAAAACTGAGATGGTTTCTATATATATTACAATCCATATTTTTCTTGTTCTTTTTTATGTATATTAAAGGTATAAAAAAGGAGCATGCTTTCAAGAAAAGACATTCTGCAAAAGTTTGCATTGTAACAACAAATGAGCTAAAATAGAATTTATTGCCAGATATGTCTCCTGTCCAATTATTTCCTGACATGAATAAAATGGATTTATTTTTATATTTTACATGTAAACAATGTCAGGTATTTCCTCTGTGGATAACACAAACAAACAGGAAAACATGACACTTTGAATCATAGATTGTATGTTCCTAACAGAGAATTGTCTCCTTGTTCTTCCATTTGGTCAAAAGTATATAGTATGCTATCTTTTGAGATAATTTTAAAGCTTTTTAAAGACAGGTATATAGTATGTTATCTCTTGAGATAATTTTAAAGCTTTTTAAACCCAGGGACCCAATGTCATCTCAATTAAGAAGGATTACAAAATTACAACTGGAAAGCTGGCAGACAAGCTACTTCAGGGTAAACTATTTCATGCAGATTAGATACTAAATCCCTAAGAGATTCTTAATGCTAAAACAGCACAATTTTTTTTTGAATTTGGTTCTTAGAAAAATGGCAGAAAGACATTCAAACTCAGGAAAAAGACAAGATCTTGAACCTGAAGACTTTTAAATACACATGCGTAATTTTATTATAGATCAACTTAATCTCCTTGACAAAAGAATTCTTGGTTAATATCTCCAAGAGATATTTGCCATCTCTTTACTATATAACCACTTCATATCTGTGCACAGGTTTGAGACAATGAAAATGATCTTAATCCTTGAACTGTCATAAGAATAAGCTAAGTTGTGACAAGCTATGTAATAACACAGTAAGAACAAGCTAAAACACAGTTTATTGGTATAATCCTTCTGTAATAATTTTACCGAATACAGTATTGTAGTACTTTGTAGGATTCTAATTTGCACAAACAAGATATCCACAAAAATACTGTTGATTAAAAAACATAGATACCATATACACATAGTACAAAAATATGGTCTTAAAATATAGAAAATGCGGTCTTAAAATAAGAAAAATGAACTAAAGAAAAAACTAATTAAGACATGAAGTAAGAAAAATCGAAGGACTGGTCAAATGGATAACTTGTAAACTTGCTGAATTTGCATGCTCTCCAATGACAAGTAAAGATGGAGTTGAGAATGGAGCCATCTTCTCCTTCAGGACACTCCCTTAGGGGCATCTTCTAATAGGAGAGCAAGATCCCACCATAGAATTACCTGACTGCACTGTAGGAAAAAACAATAAGGTCCTCTTTGAGAGACCTACCCCAGTTTTAAAAGTGAAAATGTGTTCTTTTTTATGTACACTGCCACACTAGATAATCTTATACTAGATTATTTCTCTAAAAATTCTTTCAGCCATCTCATTTACAATTTTAACATACCGTGTTGGAAAGGAGAGTGTTTGAGACTTAAAAAGGAATCAGTTAAGCTAGACTGTGGGTTGTTGTTTTTACATGGTGCCATTAAAGAAAAAAAGCTGAAAACTTGTTATAGACTTGAATAAAGGAGGCCTTGTTCACTAGGGTAGAGGACTGGCCTCCAGGCAATGACTGAAGCACTGTGTGGGCCAGGCTGAAAAGAAAACAGCTGTTGTTCTATATGGGAGCTGCAGACTGAAATGATGAAGGCAGAAACTTACGGATATAAATGCAGCTTTGGATAACTAGACCGATGCCACTCAGAAACACGCAAGTGCTTCATAGTAGTGACACAAGAAATGACAAGGATCTTGGATGGAGGACTCAAAAAAATGTGGAATTCCAGACTAGAGCCAGAAAGGGAAGAGGCATAATGCTGATTGGTTAAAGTAGTGCTTCCCAAACTTTTTCTTCATTACCCAAAATTGCTTATCAGACTTCGAGGACCAGCCATAAATCTCTTCCTTCAGCACTGCTGTAACTCTAAATAGTTGTTGAATGATCATAATTTGAGAACTATCTGCATTATAAAAACAATATCATTGAAAGAACTTTCTGCCATTTCAACACATTACCACTCGAAATTTCATCAATTTTTGTCTTAATAGAAATTATGAGATAAATTAGGAGGGATGTTAAGAATACTAAAGAGGGAGATTTTTGAATTTTAGCACACATGGAAATCTTTAGTAAAAGGTAAAGGAGACCCTGCCAGTTGTGACAACTCTAGGGTGTGGTGCTCATCCCCGTTTCCAAGCCCAAGAGCCAGTGTTCGTCCTGGGACGGCTCCGTGATCATGTGGCTGGCATGACTGGACGCCTAAGGCACACAGACACTGTTACCTTCCCGCCGGAAGGGGCGGCACCTATCTCCTCGCGCTCGCGCGCTTTCGAACTACTAGATGGGCAGGAGCTGGGGTGGAATAGCAGGAGTTCGCCCTGCTGCGCGGCAAAGCTGGGTCGCGATCCCGGGCCGCCGAACTTCCAGCCAGCAAGCTGAGCTCTTAATCACTTGCACCACTGCACCCTTTTATGGAAATCTTTAAGTCAATTTAAATGTCCCTGTTGTGATAAATGAAGGGTTTGGGTGTCATTATCCAAAGAAATTGCCCACTTTTATGCAATTTTGGGTAATAATGTCATTGCCCCACAAAAAATAGCCCATGTTGTTTTGCACATGTATCTTGGCAGCAGCTGTCAACTCACAAAGAAACAATTACAGATTGCTCCATTATGTCCAGGATATGCTCAAGGAGAGTAATTATCCTCAGTTTAAAGGCCACTGTGATAGGCTGGGATCAAAAGTCCCAAGTTCAGCAAAACAAACAGAACTGGTTTTCTGGTGCATGCATCCATAGTAAAAAGTGGGTTACAAGAAATGAACTTTCTTTCACAATGTCCTTTCAAGCCCTAGGATTTCCTAGTGACCTTTCATTTATAATTTAACCAGATCCAACTCTGCTTAGCTTTTCCAAATCATTTGATCCCAAATAGAAGGAGAAGAAATGGAAACAGTGACAGATTTTACCTTCTTTGGCTCCAAGATCACTGCAGATGGTGACTGCAACCATGACATTAAAAGACACTTGCTTCTCAGGAGGAAAGCTATGGCAAACCTAGCAGCATATTAAAAAGCAGAGACACCGTCTTGCTGACAAAGGTCTGAACAGTCAAAGCTGTACAGTTTTCCCAGTAGTAATGTATGGCTGTGAGAGCTGGACCATAAATTTATGCCTTCGAATTGTGATATTGGAGAAGACTCTTGAGAGTCCCCTTGGACTGCAAGGAGATCAAACCAATCAATCCTAAAGGAAATCAATCCTGTTCATTGGAAAGATAGATACTGAAGTTGAAGCTCAAATACTTTGCCCACATAATGCAAAGAGAGGACTAATTGGAAAAGACCATGATGCTGGGAAAGACTGAAGGCAAAAAGAGAAGGGGACAGCAGAAGATGAGATGGTTAGACAGCATCATGGGCATGATGGATGTGGATTTGGGTGGACTCTGGGAGGCAGTGCAGGACAGGGAGGCCTGGCATGATGCGGTCCATGGGTCGTGAAGAGTCAGACATGACTGAGCAATCGAACAACAACAGAAGTTCTAACTTTCATCAAGATGTTATCAAATGGCCTAAATTAAATCTTAATTAGACATAGAAGAATCAAATACTGGGAACAGGAGTTCAATTTCCTTAGCTTTCAGATCTGTCCTTAGGTCCACTATCAGAGGAATCAGCCATGCAAAATTTTTCCGTAAACATCAATCTCGTATTTCATTCTATTTGTAACACAGAGGTAACACTACTGATACCTTGAAATATTTCTGTAACAGGTGATAACTAAATCCTTCACATGAACTAATTTGAAAATCTGAAGAGAATTAGGTAAATTATCAGTAAGATTTATTAACATTATTGCTATTAATGCCTGAATTTTTACCAAAATAATGAGAGGTCTGTGTATATCTAAAGATATAATCCTAAATTCATTTGCCAGAGTGCAATTTGTCTGAATTAACTGGAATTTATTTCTAAATTAGAATGCATAAAGCTGTGAATTGAAGTTGTTATGTAGACATACCTGTTGCTGATGAATTTTTCCTATACCGGCTGAGTTATTTATACATAGTCATTCTAATCTTTTATATAGTGATATTTATTCTTAGAGTACATATTATAATATTGATGCAGCCATGTTCAAATTATATATTAATTTATTTCTATTTCACCCCTCTTCCAAGAATAACATACATAATTCCCTATTTCCCATAATTCTTCATTTCCCACTTTTTATTTTAAAAACCATGTTATGAAATTGCTTATGACAACCCAGTGAAGTTAGCCAAATGAATACTTGGATATGAGTCTTCCTAGTTCAAAACTAATAATCTAGGAATTTGGAAATAGAAATCTATAGCTATCCTCCCTTCTGACAATAAAAGTAGCTGATTAACCATATATTAGTCAGGGAGATAATTTTCACCGCACATATACGTGTAGCTATGGATACATATGCAATATTTTCATCTTAAAAATGCATTACTACGTAGCTGTTCAAATGACTATGTATTTAGTGGGCTTCAAAAGAAGTTAATGTGACCATTAAAAAGTATGCACTTGTTTCTAGCACTTATTATATTGTGAACTCAATAGGTACTATATTGTATTTGTAACTATGTTATCATAAAACTGTCTTTATGAATGTTTTGTTAACATCTATTAATCTATTTTGCCAAAGGACCTCAGGGTTAAATAGTAGCAGGTACTATTATTTTGCACAGGTATACTGTACTTATTCATCTGTGGTGCATGACATAATGCCTGCCAAAAATCAGCTGGTCAAAACAATCCATTTCCTTCTAAAACTGGAATGAACCATTTACTCATTCTCAATTCAGACTCCTTATGAAAACTCAAAAGTCATCCTATAAGCTGGGTGGTAGGGGGTACAAAACAGATAAAAGGGAGTCTCTCACATGGCGCTTTGTAAAACTATGGAACTCACTATCATAAGGGTCAGGGTTAGCCATTAACAAAGCCATATGAATAGTTTTAAAAAGGTCATGAAGATTATAAATACAGTGGTGCCTCACAAGACGAGATTAATCCGTTCCGGAAGAACGCTCTTAGCGCGAAATTCTCGTAAA
>JANHZU010009872.1:244043-257526 GCA_032468055.1 Acrochordus granulatus | reverse complement strand
CAGGGAGGCCTGGCGTAATGTAGTCCATGGGGTCGCGAAGAGTCGGACACGACTGCGCGACTGAACAACAACAACTCCAAATGACTTGGGGTAGAACACTGTAAAGAGAAGACATCTCCTGCTGTACTATGTGTTGATGTTGGTGTTAATTCCTGTAATATAAAGTTTGCAGTAACTATAATCTGTTGTTTCATTTTTGTTATTTTGATGTATTGTTTTTTAATCCTCTTACTGGAGAGGGTTCTGTAATCTGCCATAAATCTCTATGGATTAGAGCAAGTCACCCCTAATAACTAAATAAATAATAAGCTGCTCAGAGTATATACAATAATTTTTCATGTTCTTTTTGTGTCAAAACATTCTCAGCATTGCTATTTTCTTCCCAATCTATTAGGTTGTGAGTAAATAAATTATTTTAGAATCATTCTCTTTTCAAACTGGCTTTACCAGTCTTCCACTAAGAAAACAAAACAAGTACTATACTGAAATAAGAAAATATATACAGCTATGCTGCAAACAGCTAAGGTCACCCAACAGGAAAGTTAATTACTGCTGGGAAAAGTAAATCCTTTCTTTATGGCTGTTCACAGCATCCCCCAATCACATGACCAGATTTGATGAAGAAAACTGGGACAACTGTAGCAAACCATTGGTTTTCTTAACAACTGTGCCATCTACTTAATAGCTGCCAAAAAAATGTTATAAAATTGTTATGGTCACATAGGTGACCCAATTTACGACCAAGATAGGTAGGCTCCATTATGGTCATAACTCAAGGACTACCTTTAAGTCATACTGCTCTTATTTAGCATATTGTGTGAATCCACTAATCTAAACCATTATCTATGATTTAACTGAATTACGTATGCCAGACTTGACTTAATAAACTAACATGTAGGCATTGCTGAACTTTGATTACTAAAAATTTGATTTCTACAGAAATCAAAAATGATTACTAGAAAAGAAAAAGAGTGAAAAAGAGTAGCAGCTGGTCAGAAACATAAACACTTGTTGCAAAAATGTTTTTTCTCCTTTAATTTTTCTTCTCTCTCTTCTTTAATTCTGTGAACAACCGATTTGTTACAATTTATTAGATTGCAAATGAAAGATATTGAATATCTATTGATATTTTCTCCAGAGACCTACTACCAAATTTTGAATAAACTGCTCCAGGCAACATTGATTATGTTTATTTTAGAATCCTACAATCAGAGTTAGAAGCTACCACTGAAGCTGTCAAAACAATTTTCTGTTTAGGGCAGGAATCCCAATTAAAGCATCCGCGGCTAATAGTTGCCAGTCATTGTTTTCAACACAATGAAGGAAAGCTTAACATCCTGCATAATTGGTATCACTGTCAAATTGCGGTTACACTTAAGAAATGTCATATACAGCAATCACAGAATCTTCCTGCAGCAACCAAGTATCACAGCATCTCTGGCAATCTGGATCAAGAGAGAGATTGGTCTTGCCTTCTTATGTGTTATGCTTCTTCAGGTACTTGGAAAACATGACATATTCCTTTCAATCGTCTTTTCTCAAAGGTAGAATACGCTGAGTTGCTTCATCCCCTTCTCATAAGCCTCTTTCCAGTCTCCTTATTGCCTTCTCCTGTACCTGTTCTAACTTTTCTGAATTATTCTTAAAATGCAGTGCCCAGAACTCAACAGTTACAATAGACCTGAAAGAGTAAACTGCTATTGGCAGATTATATTCCAGAATTGCACTTTCCAACAAGATCCACTCCAAAACTCAAATTCTCCCACAATTTAACATTTCTTCAATATTCCTGTTAAACATAATGGTGTATGCTATAGAAATGCAGATTTTTATTAATCAGTGTTTATATGAATGGATAGGCTTAAGCTCTTTATCTTAATTATGTGGGATAAATTCAAATGACTTGTGGTTTCAGTACACAATAGAAGATGTGAGATTTGTAGTGATCTAGTAGAAATGAATCAGTAATTGTAATGGCCCCATCATGAGCTTATTTACTTATTGGTAAGTATTGGTATTTACTTATTGGTAAGTATGCTTTGTGCATAAATATGAACTAAACTTTGACCAAAATGCCAACAACCACTGCAGTTATATCTAATAATGTAACAGTAATATAAATGAGATAAATCAAGTAAATGTACCAATACAGAATTTGTTTCCACAATGCTATGATTTATTTAGACTTTATTCTGATTTAAATTATTTTATTGCTCTGGCTCCTTACTATTTCTGATAGCTTTTACTGAAAAGCAGCTGATAGGTTTCTTAAGCAAAGACAGTAACAGATATCGATTAGGCAGAATAGGAACCTTATAGTAATCTAATAAGTTTAGTACTATATAACAACTGTAATCTAAATCAGAGACTATACTTAAAGAGCCAGTTTGGCCTAGTGGTTAAGGCACCAGGATAAAAACCATGAGATTATGAGTCCTAATCCTGCCTTAGGCACGAAAGCCAGCTGGTTGACTTTGGGCCAGTCACTCTCTCTCAATCCAACTCATCTCACAGGGTTGTTCTTGTGCAGAAAATAGAGGAGGAAGGAGTATAGGTATGTTTGCCAGCTTGAATAAAGGTGGGCAAATAAATATATTACTCTGCTCAACAAATATTCAGATTATATGAAGCCACTAAGTACTATAGTGACCACATGTTCCTTATTTGCCCTTCTCCAGTCATTCTCTACCCTAACAGGGTTAATGTTAATTAATAATAGACACTAATTCAGAGTTCCTCAGCTAAAATATTAAAGGGCATTCTGGACTACTGCAAATCAAGAGCCACAAGACAAAGACAAAGAAAGAGAGGAATATGTAATGTACTGATAATATACAGTTTTCCTAAATCTGTCTTTGAAACATTAACAAAGCATATGGGATTGTTCAAGCTTTGTTGCATAACAAAATATAATTCTTTGCTTATTCATTATTTATGCCACTTATTCATTATTTCCCTCTAGAAATTACATACTAAGAGCTTTAACTTTTAATTTAAAAATCTTTATTCAGTTACTTAATTGCCAATTAACAGATTCTTAATGAATGAAGTTAGTATTTCACTCCTGATCTGCAATTAGCATGTTTTATCTCAGAACTGCTCAGGGGTATTTAATTATTTTTATGAATTAAAATTTTCCTCTAGCAGGGTTTTCACTAGCTGGAGGAAGTAAATCAACTCCACTGAATCTAGAGTACACGAAATATACAAATCCCTCCCTAAAAGTGAAATTCCTGGAGTACATTAATTAAATCAATTTATTTTTTTATGATTTAAGTAAAACATTTTGTTCGAATATTCAAAAATTTGTCTCAATATTTTGAGATTCTTTAATAGAGTTGCTAAATAATTAATTTAATTGTTTTATTAATAAATTGATTTAATATACTTATTTTATGTCTCTTTACTTTTATTAATTATTAAATTATTTAAATAATTCTTAAATACGCTTAATGACATTGGGAGTTTATTAGCACAATTTGATCAAGGCTTTAAAACAGGAGTTTGTCTAGGTTTCTACAGTAAAAGAAATAACTTGGCAGTAAATGCTTTCATACACATAGCATGTATAGATTTTGGAAAAAAACTAATAAAAACCATGGTACTGATCCTGGAGACAAGTGTTTCAGCTGTTATTCCAGAATCCAGTGAAATAAAAGTTTCATGCTTCCATGTAACCAATCTGTCTATTAAAACAGTGTTTCTCAGCTTCAACAACTTTAAAATGTGTGGATGTTGCCCGGTGAATTTTGGGAGTTGAAGTTCACAAACCTTAAATTTGCTGATGTTGAAAAATACTGCATCAGAACAC
Source organism: Acrochordus granulatus (assembly GCA_032468055.1). Classification (NCBI taxonomy): domain Eukaryota; kingdom Metazoa; phylum Chordata; class Lepidosauria; order Squamata; family Acrochordidae; genus Acrochordus; species Acrochordus granulatus. The sequence goes on along the minus strand of JANHZU010009872.1, from coordinate 253,715 downwards.
CAAGAGATGTGATACGGAAGTGCTACCTAATGTATTGAATATGCATAAAAAGTCACTGGGCTAGACCAGAGTGCTAGAAAAATTATTTAGGTTGCACGAATCCAGACAACCACTAGATGACAATAAAATATCACTATGAGATATGAGTCATGTAACAATTAGGTCATTTAAAAAATATCCTTTAATTTTCTATACCACCCAAGACTTTCAAAATATACTTCTGTAACATGTATCGGCTCTCTTTCAATAAGGCAGTCTCTGTGAAAACACCAGTGGCATTCATTTCCAGATGTTCAACAGGGATTAAGCTATTTAAAATGTGTGCATGAAATTTTATGCACAAAAATGTAAGTGGATGAAATGGAATGGTTGAAATAAATAACTTTTAATGTTGGTTTACTACTTATTTCCCTCATCTGCAGCTGTGATGCCCCATGTTTAAATAACAACAACAACAAAAAAAATAGAGGCATACAATACTAGCCAAACATGGTTCACACAAGCTTACAATGAAAGAACTGACTCAGATTTGACAATGCCACAAAGCCTACTGAAATGAAGAACTGTTTCTTGGCCCCACTACAATACCAAGTGTTTTACCACATTTTAAATTCCTTCTCCAAGAACAATAAATAATACACTTGTTTTTTTTGACACTTTCATTTTTACCTTGACATTTCAGGTCATGGTCAAAGGCTCACTATGCCATCCATTCTGAGGCTGAACTACTGTGTCATTTAAAAGCAAAAAGCATTTTTTTCCAATCAACTCTCTTCACGTAGATCGCAGGTACCCTACCCTATGATGACCCCTAAATGATGGAAATTCTGCCAAGATACAAGCTCCAACCTTTGCAATATCACAGGCAAGTATGCAAATAGTGGAATTTGTGTTGCAACACTGTGACACATATCCTTGTTCTCTACCCTCACCCCCAGCCCACTTCCCACATACCCATGACACTCATGTCTGGATGAATACTTAATTTAATTTACATATTTATATAAGCCCCTGATCTCTCAACGACTCTTGGCGGCTTACAATCACAGTAACTATTACAATTATCCCCAACTAGTGACTGCTTCACATCTGGGCAGGTCAAGTGCCGGCTCCCGCTTCTCCTCACGCAGCTAGTTTCCCACCGAATGGTACCCATTTATCTACTTGAAATATTGCATGTTTTCAAACTGCTGGGTGGGCAGGAGCTAGAGGCAAGTGGTAGGAGCTCACTCTGCCATGCGGTACTGCAGTTCAAACCGCCAACCATTTCTGGCTGACGACTTCCAGCATCATTAAGCTGCTGCGCCACTGTGCCGCTTAATTTTGGTATCTGTAATCAACTGACTTTTAAGCTGTCTGAGAGTTTTAGCACTGAAAATGGAATTGGGCAAAAATACATCTATCTAAAGCATAAAGTGATGTGGTCAACTGTTATTAAAGATCAGAGATAGATAACTCTAGATTCAGAATTTAAATTTCCAGTTTAAAGGATCATTGCCATCAAAAGGCAAAGTATTTTTGTGTTGGATCCTTGGAAACCATTTCCAAATGAACAATTGTTTCCAGGTATAATTTATTTAAAAATAATATATTATGAAATGCTGGGAATTAACCTTATGAAATACAGTGCTAAACATTTTCTATCTTTCTTTACAAAACCGTATTTCAGTAGCACAGTTTTTTTTTAAAGATTTGTTAAATGTAAGTTAGCTGCTCATATCCAACCTGGATATAAATAGAACCAACACAAAAACATGAATTCCAAAACTGCTGAGAATTCACCATTCTGTTTTGCTGCTAGGGTTGATTTTTCTTCAGGTAATTGGCTGCCTAGAGGATTCCTAGGGTTCTTTAAATATAGAAATAATTCAGCCATCAGTAGCTGAACTGATGCTTTGGAAATAAAATATGAATTGCTTGCACTTAATTTGCATTATATATGCTTGCACTTCCTAATTCCCACTTCCATTCCAGCTAAGGTAGCCAAATTTTGAATAATAAAAATAACAACAATAATCACCCATCTTCTGGGATTTTTCTAGCTTCCAGACCTTAGTACTGCTTGTTGATGTGCCACCCAAGTACTGAACAGGCAGCTCAGATCTTTTTTAGCTTTTCAGCTCAGGATTCAACCAGGTGTTGCCACCTGCTAAGATGAAGCCCATAGTAAAAGCTTTTAATTAATTCCATTACTGTCTGCAGCAAAACAATGCAAGCAGTGATATCAATATACCATTTCTTCCATTGTGTTTTTGCACCTGACATCCAACAAAATTTTAGTCAGCATAGAACTAAATAATCTCTTGTCAGTTGGCTCAGAAATGAAACAGAACACAATAACCTGCCTGCTTTCTTCATGACAATGTGGCTGCTAGCACAACATAATTAAGATCAATATGCCTTCAAATCAAATTCAAGTACTGGTTACTAAAAATGGCAAACCTTAATTTCTGCAGGTTCTCTTCTACTACTATAACAACTAATAATAACTGATAGTGATATTAATCTCTTATGAATTTGTCACACAGATCCATGACATAATGGCAAGATTTAAACTTCACGTTCAGCAGTTTAATCAAACCACAATTGGCTGGATTTACACATAGCATTTAATCATAAACTATGGCATACACACAATAGCTGCATTTATATAGGGTACAGAGCCAAACCCAGAGAAACCACATTATGGCTTTGAGAATCAAAACAAATCTGAATCCAGTATAATAAGGCAAGATTCAACAAAAACAGCTTATTCAACAAAAATATTGTTTGTTGAATAAGCTGTTGTGTTGTAACACACAGCCAAATCATAACTGATTGATCCATACGAAGTTTACCTTATGTCATAAATGCACAATATTGTTAATGTAACATCATAACACATATGTTAAGAGTACTTAACATTAAAGAACTCTTAACATGTGCTTAACATAGTGGCTCTTACACCTAAGATGCCAAAATTAATTTGTTTCAAAAGATTAGTTTAATTATAGTTCCATATCTTTATAGGACAATGACATAGAAACATTTTAGTTAAATTAAGGCAAGATGATAAGTCTTAGAAGAAGTAGAACTGACTGATTTCTCAACTGTGGTAGTCCTGTTCTTTGTATTAAAAACAGAAGCAGCCATTGGCAGCAGTCTGTAGTTTTAGATGAAAGAAACGTAAGCAGATGCCTTCCAGATGCAATGGTTAAATTTCCATTTGTCTTAGCCAATAGCAATGGATTGTAGGAAGTGCTGTATAAAACATCCAGAGGGTATCAGACTGTAAATAGGTAGATAAAGGTAAAGGTTCCTCCTTTCAGTTGTGTCCACCTCTCGGGGCGGTGCTCGTCTCTGTTTCATAGCTGAAGAGATAGGGTTGTCTGAAGATGCTTCCATAGTCATATGTCCAGCATGACTATATGCCAAAGTACACAGAACCTTCCCACCAATTTAGGTGATACCTATTTATCTATTTGCATTTTGCATGCTTTTGAACTGCTAGGGTGGCAGGAACTGGGGCAAATAATGGAGCTTACCCCATGATGCAGTGCTTGTGTCTCAAACTCAGGCTGCCAACCTTCCAGCTGACAAGTCCAGTATCTTTAACCTCTAAGCCATTACACCCGTCAAAGATGGTAAATGACAGCTCAAAGTTAATCAAGGATGTAAACTTTCTTGAAATAAGACAGACATCTAACCTGACTGGTGTTTCAAATAGGTTCTTTTGTGACAGGATGCCTAAAAATCAGTTAATAAACTTAAAGAAAGTAAAATGATTAAATATGCATATCAGGTGGATCTGACTCAGCAATGTGGAAACAATATAGATATGTATCTCCCACCTCCCTCTGATATGACAATGATTCAAATAGTTTTTATATCCATGAAATCTATTATTAATTCTAAATTTAACATTAAAATGTAATTAATTAGGTACTGCTAGTAGGACTACTCCCTGTTTGTCATATTGAACTTAACAATTTGGCAGCAATGTTTACAACTGAAGGGAACACGCTAAAGCTTTGGGGGAACACCTGCAAGCTACAGTGTAATAGGCAAAAAAAAGACTCCAAAAGGATTTATTTATACAAGCACAAACTCTCCCTTTTCGTCCTTGTATATTCCCTCTGGAGATGCAAAGTTTTGCACCTGAATAAACAATTTTGTGCATAACAAATTGCATGCCGCTATCAGTGTACATTTGATTTCAGGGTCCATGATGCAAGTGGCAATAATATACAACCAAATGTCATTATTTTCCTGCAGACTTCTCAACTCAAACATGCATTTTCTCGAGCCTGTGAAACTGCAATAAAAAAGATGCAGTGCTTTGCTCTTGCCAAATCTGAAGCGCTGTTGATAGCTGTAGACCTGAATACTTCACACCTTAAGAGACTAAATATAAGTTTGTTTAAAATGGAACAAAATGCCACCAACACATACTATAAGCAATGGTTCAGATCATCCTTGCTGACTGGTCTGGAAAGTTAAGGAATTAATCCTTTGGTTCTTTGCCTTTACTATAAATTGATCCAATCTTTGCCTTCCAGCATGACTGAAAGAATGAACAATGAAATAGGGTTATTTTTACCATCTGCAGAAACTAAAAAAAAAACCTGCTGTTCTGGCTCTTCTTTTACCAAAAAAGATGCTAACTTCCACATGTGAAATCTAACAGAATGTGTTAATATCTTTTAATAGCCTGTGTGAAGTCTTTGGTTTTCTTTCCTCAATAAATGTTTCAGTACTCTGTGGAAAAGGGGAGAGGATCTTACCGAAACAAAACAGCAGTGATGCTTTGGCAGTCTTTTTGCAAAATAAAGTAAGCTGTTAAAGTTTCAAAAATAAAATACCAATTTGAGGAAGAAGAGGGCTTATGAGTCAAATAAAATTGGGCAGATTTTAATGGTTTAATCTTTGGACATAACCTAGGTTCTCAGTAAACATCAGATATAATGCCAACCGTATACTTTTTAATTCGAAAAATTGCAGGCCAAGAACAAGGACTCTATAGTTTTATTGGTTTTATGTTCCTTCCCTGAAGCTCAAAATCTGCTAAATAAAAAGCTAAAAAGTCCATTTTTCTTGAAAAATCCTAGAGGTTCTTAGAACTTATTTGGAGCTGTCACTTCTTGCCGTTCTCTCACAGAAAATCTTAAAAAACGAATTTCTTTTTTCAACTGAGAATATAAAAACACTTAAAAGCAAGGGGGAAAGAAGCAAGCAAGATGCTTAACGAAGTGTTTCCATTGCTTGAATTCCTTAAACACTTCCTTTAAAAGTGAGATCATAAATCCTTTTCTTCCTAAGGTTTTAAATTAAAATGTTAAAAGGAATGGAGAGGAGAGTCTGGTAACAAGAATATCATGGAATCAGGTACGACAATTTATCCAAGGATGGCTTTCAAGAAGATTCTATGGGACTGTAAAACTAATGAAAGTTTCAATATATTTCACTTGTTTCCCTGCCAGAATTTGGCAGAAAAACTCACAATTAATAAAAAGCAATTTGCCACTGAATTTCAGCAAAATGATTTGGATGGTTGATGCCATCTCTTGTTCCACAAAAGTCTATGTATATTCTCATTAATCTAGCTCATGTCTTGTAGCAAAATTGCAAAAAAATCTTGCACACCAAATTTAAAAAGGCAATTGGACTTTTATTTTTAGATGTTACAGAGAAACATTTCAATTCCCATCTAGGAGTCTTCTTCAGTCTCATATAAAAAGAAAAATGATATGGAATACCTGAACACATTTCCCAAAAGGGAGGGCAGGAAACTGTGAAAGCCAATACCCTGGTTCTCATGTAACAAATTGAAAAAACAAGACACTGGCAGTAAAGATTAGAGAGAGGTCTCAAGGTTTCAGTTTAATCACCTTTGATCTAGCCAAAGCTTCATTTTGCATATGTGCTAAAGTGGGGTTGTATACAGGGGGCATTTGAAATCTTGTCCTTCCCCTCTTGTTCAGTGAAGAACTTAATGTCTTAATGTGTATCCTTTCTTTTATCCCTCTCAAAAGCCAGTTGGTTCTCTAATGAGAATTTGAAATCTGCAATCTTGGATGGAATGTTCTCTGTATCTAAGATGTAGGTTTACAGCCAGTGTCACTGAAAAATTATGTTGATTAAATCTCTTATATAATTTCTGTTTCATTTCTCCAATGTAAAATGCTGAAGAAGCTTCATTACATTGAACAGCATAAATGACATTTGTTTGTGTTTGGGAGTTTTGTCTTTGGGATGTACTAATTATTAAGTGTATTCATTGGTTTGAATTGAACCCTAATATTATGTTTATTGAAAATTCTTCTAAGTTTCTCTGATACTCCAGCAACATATGGAACAGTTACACTGTTTCATTGCTTAAATCTTCTTCCTCAGAAGCAGAAGAGGAAAGGTTAGATGTTTTAGAGGCTTTGATAAAGGACCAATTTGGATAGCCACAATTGTTAAGAGATCTTCTGACATGCACATTTTCTTTGATGGAACTTTCCTTACTTGAAAGTAAAAAGTCAGCATGATGTTTTAAGGTCCTGATCACTCCCAATTTATGTTCCAAAGGGTGGTGGGTATCAAAGGATAGATACTAATCTCTGTGTGTAGGTTTCCTATAATCTCCAATATACAGGCTCTTGTCATCTTTGATGTGTTTGGTACAGTCCAGAAAAGCCAAAAAAAATATTTAATATCTTCCAGTGTGCAAGATTTTTTTGCAATTTTGCTACATGTTCTCAAAGTTTTGCAAATCTCATGCTGGTTAAATATTGATATATCACAGAATAGAAAAGGGGACACTTTCTAATGTAACAAACGAACAGATCTCAGCTGACAAAAATACTGCATTCCTTTTAATCTAGAATGAATTCTTGTTTTTAAAATAGTTACCAACTTTCCTTTTCAATTTTTATTTTTTTTCCACAGCAGAATGGGGGTTTAAAACTTGCAAAATTGATACCTGAATTAAAAATCATATCAGAGCACTGTAACTATTCCTTTTTTCTCTCCAATCTATTTTCAGACTAATAATGAATCTGCAAATTCTTGCCTTAGGTGATTCTCTATAGACATATCCATGAAATCAGCATAATTTGAGCTAGACTGGAAGAAAGCTTTACTGTTCACTGTCCTTTCAAACAGTGAACAAACAGCCCCAGGCAGTTCAAATTTCAGAGCAACTGGAGAAATTTATTCATTAGACCTTTTGAACAGAACTGACATAGCAAAAAATCTGCTTCCTTAAATTGGGGAAAGACTAATATTCTCCTTGATAAATCTGTATATACAGTAAGTCCAGCAAATATTTTTACAATATTACAGACTGCTAATGGCATCTTTCACGTTATAAAAAATCCTGTGTTCCTTCCTGTATATACATTCTGAGGTTTATACAGCAATACTTAACAAAGTATATTCACCTGTAAATCTTGTAATACATTTGAGTCTGTGGTTTCTAGTTCCATATTCTCCACACTAAGGAGTTGAGAATGCACAGAACTGTTTTTTGAAGTGATATATTTTGGAAACACTAATTAATCTCCTTGCTCACTTGCAAAAGTGTAATCTAACACAGCAGAGCTGGAGTCCTTGTTTTTATACATCTTCATATGTATACCTGCCCACCCATACATTCACACCCCATCATGTTAGTGCACTTTCAAAAACAATTCTGTGCATTCCCAAGTACATGGTGTGGAGAATATGGAAAGTACATTCAGTTTGCCTGTTTAATTGTATTAGTACACCCATAAAATAACAACGCATTCAGAAAATACAGTTTTTTTCTTTAACAAAGGAAAATCATGTCGACAGTTCTTAGTCATCAGTATTCGAGTAAATATTAACTGCTTAAAATAATTTATTTGCTTAGGGCAGGAGAGATATAAATGAACACCTGTATTTACATGTAATAATCCTCAAATGACACTTAAAGGGAAAATGATTGCATGGGAAATGTCACAAGCTTTCACTGACAACAAAATAACAGATAATTTGAGCTTCTCACACAAGAACCTAATGCACGTCCTTTCAATATATGACCTTCTGTCCTTGCCTTTACACTCCCTCCATCTCCTTCATCGTTTCCTCTTGTCTAGGTAACAACAGAAAGTTCATGAAGATGGATGAAATCTTGGTCTTGTATTATCATCAGTTATACAAATGAAGAATATGCATAGCCTATTTGCATAGATCTGAAAAGAGAACATGGACAGGATTTCTGTAGAGATCCTGGCCCTGTTTTTTGTTCTCTTGACTTGATGGACTATTTGAAGCTCTCTGGAATGCAGTAGTCTGTTCATTTTTTCTCAAGAGAAGGAAAGTTTGCTTGGCTTATTACCAGTCCCTCCTTTCAGGTCAAAGGGAAAATAAGTATCTCCTCTTGTTGCAGCCAATTGGCTGCCTTAAGACCTTAGAGACTTGACTTCATAAGCTTCCACCAGTAATTCAGCTGCAGCTGAAATATCGGCAATTTTGGCAAGATATATTTTCTTCTTCAAGTTTAATTCTCAAGCTGCCAAACGTGGCATAACCACAAAATTAGGAAGGAAAAGTTTTGAGGGAAAATTCATCTGAAAAGAATGATAAAAGTCAGACCTACTTTCATAACATACTGAATGCTCTTTACTTAAGAGTCCCAATCAATCTAACTGAATGCTCTTTACCTAAAACAGTTCCAATCAATAATATAATGACCAGGGAACCCCCAGAGACTGGTTATCTGTACCCAGGACTTTTTTTGTAGATGGACTATTGAAACACTCATACTCTCAGGTTTGACTTATGGTCACTCATGCACACAGTTACACCCCTGGAAAACAGCCACAATACACAGAGACCCAATTAATTTTAAATGGTAGCAAAACTTTACTGCTACAATACTCTCTCAATCACACAAACATCCATAATTATACACGCTCACTTTCCCGCCTAGGCTGCAAGATGCTGGCAGAGAGACAGGGGGACACAGCCTGGATCTCAAAAGTGGCTCAAAGGTGGGCAGGCTTTAGGATCCCTTTTAATTTATTTCCCCAAAGTCTTTGCTTTGATGATTCACACGACTGATAGTTCTGATGTGATTTGGGGAGGGGTTTTCCCATACGCTCAGGCCCTAAACTCCTTGTCGGGTTTAGGTGACATTTTTCCTTTGTTCGCTTTATGACTTAGTTTCTTCTCTGTGACAAGATTCCTTTTGGTCCACACTGCTTACATGCCTGCCCCATCTCCAGGCATGGCAGCCTCGCCTAGTGGCAGCCTCAGGCTAGTCTCACGCTACATTCTGGAATTCTGAGCACTAAGTACCTGATTAGCTATTAGATTAAAGATGTGTAGTGGAGCTCTCTATTTTGATTTTATTCTTGAAGTAAGAAGATACTGTAGAACCAGACAAGGACAACCTAGCGGAGAAGGGAAATTCCACTTTAAGAAATATTTTCCTCATGTAGTATTGAAAAGGAGATAGAAATGGACCAGTAAAGGCTCCCCACCTTTTTTTTTAATTGCTGTGAGAAAGAGGAAATGTCAGGAGAGAGGAATTAAACTTCCTTCTCCAATTATTAGTCTTGCACATTTATATTAGAGCAAATAGGGACAGAAAAAGAGCTATGAAATACAGTGGTGCCTCACAAGACGAGTAACTCACAGGGCGAGAAACTCGCAGGACGAGCAAAAAATTTAATCAAAAAA
>JANHZU010009872.1:145549-156795 GCA_032468055.1 Acrochordus granulatus | reverse complement strand
GATCTAATCGGATGATGAGCACTACTCCCTAGAGTCGGCCACGACTGGCAGGGGAAATCTTTACCTTAAATCTAGTTTACATTAATCACTATTCTTTTCTATACCATTGCACTTTGCAATAAATTCCTACTTCCTTCTTATCTGTACATTAGTTCATACATTGCTCTCTGTTTGATTATCTCATCAACTCCATCTCAACACAACTTTCTTAGTCTTCCATTCCCTCTAGACTTATTAATGTTTTCTCCATCTACTTGTTTTTGATTTGGCCTTTATTCATTGCATCAAACAACTGTATGATCAAACAACTTCAGCATACTATTTTATATTGATCGCTCACTTCTATATTCAGCCTGCAAGATCAGTACCCATTCATTCTTGGTCTGTTCTCTTCTGATTTACCATATCTATTTCTAAAGTATGTTATTTCTGCTTCATTTAATTTACTTTTATGTTTCTGCTAACATTCCCAATGTTATGTAACAAAATTTATATAAGCATGCTCCACCCAACAAACTCTTATTGGGAGGGCATGCTCTAGGTTCCTTTTTTAAACATGGAACCTAGGACATGTGCCTTTTAAACATTATGGGACCCAGGACATGTACTTGGACATGAGGCTGCCCCTGAAGTAATATCTCCCTTGTTGTAATACAACAAGCCCCAACTTTGCCTGCCTTTACAAAAGTGGATATAACTTGGCTTTTCCCCCAGGTATTTAGGTACAGTTGAGAGGAGTCACCTTTAACTGTCTGATTCTTGTGTTTGGTCATCATTTTATGTTTTCTATATTGGGTTGTTCTTTTTAACATTGTATGGTTAGGTTTTTTGTTGATTGCTTGTTTTTGTTGTATTTTGCCCAGAGTTACTTTCTTTGAGTTAGGTAGCCCTATAAATACCCAAAATAAATAAATAAAACATTTTTTGCTACACAAAAGCAAGTTGCAGCTGATTGCTTCTTTCTTTTTTTCAGGCTTGGATCGAAACAAGTTAATTAATTTGGCCTATCTCCTTGGCAGTGACTACACTGAGGGAATTTCTAATGTTGGCTATGTAACAGCAATGGAGATTTTGAATGAATTCCCTGGACGAGGACAAGAACCTCTGTTAAAACTCATGTAGGCAGTTTTTACTTCGGGGGATTCATTTTTCATTTCCAAAGCCTAACGCAAGATTGTTTTTTAATATGCCTGTTTTTTCTCTTATTTTTAGGGAATGGTGGGCTGAAGCTCAAAAGTATAAGAAAATCTGTCCCAATCCATATGATACTAAAGTGAAGAAAAAACTGCGGCACATAGAAATTTCCCCCGGTTTTCCAAATCCTGCTGTGGCAGAAGCTTATCTGCACCCTGTAGTAGATGAGTCAAAAGGATCCTTTATTTGGGGAAGACCTGATGTGGAAGAAATTAGAGAATATCCTTTCCCCCTTAACAAACTGTTAGAAAGGAAGATGTACAAATGTTTGCATAAGTGAATTATGCTTTACTGTGGTGGCAGAATAATTTTAGATATTTATTTATCTAGTGAGAGCTGATTTAATTTTTCTTAATTTAGTAGCACTTCTTTGGGATATTACTTGTATTTTGTTTGCTTGATACAGAGTTTCTACACGAGTATAAATAAAATTAGAAAGCTCAGTTTATTAAATAGCATGTTTGGTTTTTATTGGTTTAAAAAAACAGCAATCATTGTTTACTTGCCTGATGTAGTTTTCAGTATAAAATATTCTGGAAATACATAGTGTTTGCATGTGAAGATTAATGTGAGACTAAATTAACAAAAGAGCTTCAAAATGTCTAATTCAGACATATCTTTAGACATTTTTTGGTGTACTTGTTTGTGGCTGATCCTTAACTGGTTGCATATTTTGCCAAAGTCACTTTGGGTGGACTAAGTTAAAAACTGACGAAGTCCTCTTTCCTGTCCTCAAACAACTGAATATTCAACAGGTAACAATGAAAATGGAACCTTTTCTTTGATAGTGGTCTTGATGAACTTGCAATCTCCAGGCTAGGTTTTCTCCAAATCTGGTTGGATTGGATGAAAATATAATAAAGAATTAAGCTATGTGTTTCATAATTTCAGAACTGTTGCTTTATGTATAATTTGAAAAGAGCTGTACTAATAAAATGAGTATTCTATCACTTGGGGAAAAGAACATAATCATTCCTAAATCAGTGATAGCTACTATATTTGGTTTTGACATATCTGATGTAAGGTCAATCCAGAAGAATGAGTGCCTTTTTAGTACTTACTAGGCTGTGATTTTTATTCCTTTTAAGTCAGAGGAGAATCATTGGATCAGTCTGAAGGAAAATAGGGCTGGTTGCTGTTTTCCCCCCTGTAATTAAATATACAATTCCTCATTCTCCTAATTAGGACCATATGCTAGAAATTGTCTCTTCATGTTCAGCCAGGTATTTGCTTTTAAAAAGAGGTAAAATTTGTACCCAAATTTTAAAGTAAAAGGTATATCTTTCAAGCAACTTTATTCTAAAATGAAATGTTTTTTGCCAAGATTGATGAATAACTGGATGTAAGTGAGCATTTAAATAGGGATCTGGATTTAGTTTGTGTTGATTTCTAAGTCCAGTAACTGTCAACATTAGTCTTCCTGCTGATGGCTGGAATATTTGTCAGAAGAAAGAAGACCCTTCTGAATTTATATTCAGGCCAGAATTGTTCTCTTGGCAGCCTGTAATTTGAGAGCAAATACGTTTCTAGCAGATTCTAAATCTTAATATTGAGTAGACAAAAGTCCTATCTAGATCACTTGTTTTCACAATCAGTGTCCTGGAATAAAGCCTATAATAATAATTAAATATAAAGAAAGAAAGAAAGTCTACTTTCTCTAGAAGATTCCCTTTCATTCAGAGATTGAAAGTATCAATAGAGAGTAGCTATCTGAATGTACAGTGTTCATAAGCCCAGCATTTAGAACTGATTAGATGAAGGGATCATTGCTAAAAGACGAGACTTCACTTATATAGTAGCTGGTTAAAAATTGCAAAAAAGGTTATGGAAAAAAGGAGCCTTATTTTCTATATCCAAGACTAGAATTAACTAGGCAAATATTATATATCTAGAAAAAGCAGAAATGTATAGCAGTCTTGGCAATTGTATAAGAATTTGTTGATTGTTGCTATTTAGCAATCTGCGTGTTTTTTCTAATTATAATTTTCCAAGTAAACCCTAGCAAAAACCATAATGTAAACATGCAGCCATCAATAGTTAATATTTTGGTGATTAGAATAGCAGCCTGTACTAAATGGTTGCTTTCCAAAAGTTGTCGAAATAAACAGGTTGCTATCAACCTATGAAAGTCTGGTATCAACCTCCAGGGAAGCTTTAAAAAGATACATAGGTACCTCTAAGAGCAAATGCCTATTGCAACCTGAACTGGATTCAAAACATTTACAGGACATGTAGTTAGATGTATATTTGTGAGGTAGTTAGTCTAAGCCAAAAAGGGAATTTATTGTTTATTTCAATGGGATCCCTCTGTGCCAACCAAAATGAAACCAAAGTAGACTTGCACTGAGTGGTATATTAGAAAATTGGGTAACCTCAGTTCAGGTCAAATGAAGACTCAGGTGAATTGATCTGCCTGATCTCCTTAAAACACCTTGAGGTGCTAGAAATATCCTACAATCTATGTGTTGTGGAACTGCATTTCCCAACATTACTCACCATTGTCAGTGCTAGATGAGGCTCTGGGAATTCTACTTCAGCACAAGCTGGAGGACTACAGATTCTCTAAAAGGTAAACGTTTACCCTGCCAGTTGTGACTGATTCTAGGGTGCAGTGCTCATCTCCATTTCCAAGCTAAAGAGCCACGTTCGTCCAAGATGACATTTTTGTGGTCTTGTGGCCAGCATGACTACATACCAAAGGTGCACAGACACTGTTACCTTTCCTGCCGAAGTAGACAGTACCTGTTTATCTACTTGCATTTTTACATGTTTTTGAACTGCTAGGTTGGCAGGAGCTGAGGCAGACAACAGGAGCTCACCCTGTTGCACGGCAGCGCCAGGCTTGATCTCAGGCTGCCGACCTTCCAGCTGACAAGCTGAGTGTCTTAACTGCTTGTAACAGATTCTCTACTTCATCCTAAAATATATTGGATGAGGTGCAATGAGCTGGAGCTGTTAACAAATGTTCTCTTGCCAAGAATGTGAATTTGGTTGCAGGTTTTCTTTACTGCAGATAGTCTTCTCCATAACCCTTATAGCATCTCACAGGGATACTTTTCTTTCTTTTGTAGACTCAGCTGCGTATTGACTCGTTCTTCAGACTGGCACAACATGAAAAACAAGCTATCAAGAGCCAAAGGCTTCGTCGAGCTGTGACCTGCATGAGGAGGAAAGAGAAGGAAGAAGAGGAAAGTGAAATCCAGGAGGCAACTACAGTCCTAGAAAAAGAACTAAAACAGAGGAAAGGGCAGGCATCCAACAAAGGAAGAGCTGGACGCCAGAGCCGAGGAGGCAAACAGAAAAAATGCCCACCATCCTCATCTGAACAACAGAGCTTTCTGTGTGGTGGCTTCGTAGGAGAGGTTCTGCTCTCAGAGGCCTCCAGTGAGGCATCAGCTGATGATGTGGAGAATGAAGCTTTCCAAAAGTACACAAGAGGGGAGGATGCAAAAGTGCTCAAAACAAATGTGGCAAGTCACAAAACCAGCCTAGAGTTTGTATCTGCACATAGCAAAGCAGGGAGTAGCAGCTCCAGTGCAGAGGAGGAGATGCAGATGGTGACAGCCAGGCCAGTGTTTGAGGGGAAAAAAGCACGCGGCAAGACTTTAAAGCGAAGAAGGGAGAAATAATTCTAGCTGGAAACATGTATGGATTTTAAATGTTTTTCAGCCTTGGCAACTTGAAGATGTGTGGACTTCAACTCCCAGATTCTAGGAATTGAAATCCACACATTTTCAAGTTGTCAAGACTGAGAAACACTATGATTTTATAAATTACCTAATATATGTTTCATCAAAAGGTATTATTTTCTACCTTCATCAATTCCCAACCCATATTTGATGTTGTGTGTATGAAGATTGTTTATGCACTTAATAGCAGCAGAATATGAATGTTTTAAAAACATTTTAAATGGGAAACATCTCTTTTCTCCTCAAGAAAGCTTCTTGTAATGTTTGTTGGCTTGCTTCTACTGTGAATTATCTGAAGGTGATTTTGGTTTTCAGAATGAAAAGGAATTCAATTTATAGTGCTGCTAATCTGACATTAAGCTTCACGTATCACAAAAAACACAAGTGGCTTACTGTTCAGAGCTTCTGTAATTCACCAGTAAGAAATATGCAGGACCGACTAAAGAGGAGAATTGATCATTCTTATCTTACTTCATGTGGATATTAAATAAATGGAACTGAGAGAATAAGCAATGGAAATAAATAAACTGAAGGAAATTTACACACACACGTTTTGTAGGCACAAATAACCAAAATATATAAAATATCTTATTGCTTTTATTTCTTGTTTTATAAAATGAATGCTGAGTTTTGAATTAACTGAATTTATCACATTAATTGAATTTCAGTTTTTTGTCAAAAGTATACTCAAATTGGCTAATAATACATCAGAACCAGATGAAATACAAAACCAAAATTAAATCACTAAAAAGATGGTGGTTATAAAATGCAACAGAATAATAGATATTTAGGAATCAAACTATCAACCAAGAACATAAAATTATATGCAGATTACATTGAATTTACAATTACTTATGCAAAGGATTCTTAATAAAACTTAATGGAATATATACAGTAGTATGATTTATCAAGCTATTGGATAAATAAAAACAAGACTCAAATATGGGTATGAAATTTAGGAGGAGAAATTCCAACAATCAACAAGCTTTAACATTACTGCTAGAATCTGGGGATATTTAACAAAAAGACTTATTTAAGAAAAATTACTTGGATTTGAAGAAATATAGTGGTACACATTTTGAGATGGAAAAAATTGAAACTATCCTGGACAGGAAGAATTACAGAGGTGAAAATGCCAAAGCTTAGCTTTTTGATCCAAATTATCTCAATAAAAATTGATGAAAAGATACTAAATGACTGGCAGAGACAAAAGTATATATAGTCTAATAAAACACCCAGGGTAAATTTTTTTTTAAAAAATATAAGACTTGAAAGAATAGTAGTACCAAATTTTAAGTTGTGTTACCAGATTAGTTGTGTAATTTGGATAACATATTGGATTATAACATTTTTATGGCTGGATTGTTTGGAAGCCATAGGGTTTTTTAAAGGAGCTGCACAAATATATAAACAAAAAATATATAGGAGATCATTCAAAAATAGCAGTCTTTTAAAATACAGTATAGGATAAACAGAAAAATAATCCAATTGCATCTTGCCTCGATAATAAAATATTTTTCATGGAGAATGTACAAAGAAATATGATCAATGGAGGGATAATTATTCATATAATTGCAAGACTTAATAAAGCATCTTTCAAGATGTTCCCTTCTGAAAGGCCAGAATCATTTTATTGGATTCAACATTTACAAATAAGTAGCATTGCCCAAAAGGAATGATAAAAATAAGAGTACATAGAGATTTGTTTGAATTTGAAAAACTTTTTACATACAATTAAGACCAGTTATTCTGGCTTAACTATAAATTTTCAGTGAAGTATGACTCAGAAAGTAAATGAGTTAAAAATATGATTAAGTGAATGTAGACTTTAAACATCAACATGCAATAATAGGGATATCAATGGAATAAAAATATTTGGTCAGTATTATACTCCAAGAAAATTGGTATCAGGTTTTTTTTCCTTCCATTCAATCATGTCTTGTTCTCAGAGACTGCCTTGATAAGTCTTTGCAGTTTTCTTGAGAAAGTGTTTCACAAGTGATTTGACATTGCCTCCTACCTAGGGACTGAGAGAAAGTGACTGGCTGAAGGTGAGCAGCTGGCTTCATGCCCAAAGTGGGACTAGAACTCACAGTCTCCCAGTTTGTAGCTTGATGCCTTAATCACTATTCTCATATCTTAATCACTATTCTCAACTTGTTCTCATAAGATGTTTAACTAGTGGTTTATTACTCTAGCGTTGATTACCAGAATAGACAATTCATTTTCAAAATGTTTCTGGAAATGCTATAATGAAGTTGTATCTTTTTTACTATGTGATGGCAATGTTGTAAAGTACCAACAGCTCTGGAAAATGATTTATAATACGATGAAATAAATGTTCCTTTCCAGCCTGTCATATTTTTGTTAAATATTACTAAACTTTGTATTCCCTTAAAGTATACTGAATTGGATTTGCACATGGTAACAGCAACAAGATTTCTGTATGTCTTCAACTGAAAATAGTTTCTTCCATAGAAGAATGACAAAGTAAATTATAAGAGTATGCTTCAATGTCTTAGGATAACTCTGTTAGTCTATTATAGTTAAAAAAATCAGTCTGGTAGTACTTTGTCAACTAAGAAATTTTATTAAAAGACAAACATTTGTGAGCTATAGCTCATTTCATATTCATGGAGTGGTTAAATTTATAATACAGGGTAAATTGGAATGAGGTAATGTGAAAATTAATTTCATGTCTAAAAAACGATTAAGATTTTACCACAATGTAGAAAACTATTTGAGTTATAATTCTTACAAATAGGTTCATACCACATTTAAAGTTTGGGTTTTCTTTAACATTATAACTTTTGTGATGTAAATGCAGTGAACATAGATCAGGCAGTAATTACTGCAATTTTTAATTTTGATTTATAATTTGAATTATACTTGCTATAGTAGTTAGTTATTGCAAAATAACCCAATTTAAATAAGGCCTTCTCTCACCACCAATATATCATTTATAAATCTGAAGAAAAACTTCTAATACAACATTTCAAACTGAAAGGATGTATCCCAACATGCAAATTAGTTTGATGTTGTTTCAGATTTTTAGCTGATTGTACAATGCTTGTGAATCTCTTTTTATGTATTGTCTGTTCTTTTTATTCTTTTATTGATTTCCTTTATTGTAAAATCCCTAAATGAAAACTATACCTATAATAATGTAGTGATATTCTTCCTTTTTTATTCTACTGACTGACACAGAAAAATGGCTTTAGCTATCAAATAGGCTGTGTTGTATACCACAAGCAAATAGCGGTATCAGGAATTGTCAACCTGATTTTGCTTGACTTTGGTGAACAAAAACAGTATGGAAATAAATTGGAGTGTGAAGTACTGTACAGTTTGACTTTCTCATGGTTTCTTGACTACAATAAAGTATAAAAGATGCAGTGGACAGAAGCTGATTATCTTTTAACTCAAGTGGTGTGAGAGAGAAATTAACTTTGTGGTTGTTTTCATCTCTGTGATTACAAAATGTGATACTTTGATCTGGAGCATTATGTCCAGTTTGTATTAAATGTTTGTATGACATTTCAGCTTTATATGACAAGTAAATCAGTATTCCCGCCTTTGAGCAGAAGAAGAAAGGGCTAGAAAATACCTCTGTTAATTCTTCTCCCTTAACACTGCCTGGCCTAGGCTGGTTTCTGTTGAAGTTAGACGAGAAATGGAGAGATGTTGCAGCCCATTTTAACCAGTTTTTCTAACTTCTAGCCAGCATGAATCTTGATTGAGGGTGGTGGAATTATAGGCCAGCACAGCTGGTAAGTCCCAGTTAGGGGAAAGTTGCTATACAGGGGTATCTAATTTTATCCCATTTCTATGATTGCCTGTTTTCTTACACATTACTTAATACAGTGCCATAATACAACACAATATATCATACTATACCACTCCATACCATTCCCTTGATTCTAACATTTTTTTTTCATTTATTCCTACCTTCTCCAACTTGATACCATCTAGATTACAGTTACCAGAAAATTTATTGTACAAAATATATTATACCAAAGCTATATTTTTTGGTAGTTCTGAAAGTTGGTACAAGGCTGAGAAAGGCTGATGGATGCATTCATTTTTTTCAAACAGTTTAAAGCTTGGTCGGGGGATCATGCTTGCATGTTCATGTTCTCACAACTCTTCTTGAGGAAAACGGTATCTGGACTGTGAGCTTTAATTTCAACTCCACTCAGCACTTGCTTTGGAAGTTCTAAAATAAGAAAAGAATCATATTTCTATAAAGACCTTCATCCAAAGAATGTATCTGGCTGTAGAATATGAGGCATTAAAATGTTATTTTCTAAAACTAGATATCAAAATTAAGTGCTACTGAGTTGGTCTTCATCGACTTGGGATACGCAATAGGTGTCTTTTTGATAATTTGAGGCCATAGTCTGGCTTGCCTGTTGTCATCACTGTTTTACGTAAGTGTACTTTACGTTTTGGTTTTTTTTCTCTCAATGAAATTCAATGGCAGCTGTTGGTTTTATAAATTCTCTTATGGGGCAGTTGTTGACAGATTGTACTTCAGATTGATTGGTTGTTTCTAGTGCTTAATCAGAGCTGTGGGACAGAATTAGATGATTCATTGTGCCTCACTTTGCCTTTTTCTGCATACAAAAAACAACAAAAGGTATGTTGCTAGAATGCATTGCATTTATACATTTTCAGGTTCTAGAGACAATTTTTAAAATTACTCTGAACTATGTTTTAGTAAAATTGTTGCTATTATAGGTACACAGTAGTGTAGTTCAGTAAACAACTCTTAACAGCTAGCAACAAGTTCATATTTTAGGCTTTGCAGGCTATTCTAGATTACAGATCATAAGATTGTATGGAATGGAAAAACATTTTGTGAAATACAATGAAGGAATGTCTTCACAACTAAGGAATAAATAGTGCAGAAAGTTCCTTTGATATTTTTTCCTGCCACTGCCACTATTACAATTACTATATCTAAATATTTTTACTTCTGCATAAACATGCTTGGGACATATAACATCTATGTTTATATTCCATATAGATGCAGCTATTATACTTTTTAGTTAGTTTCATCTTTGTGATTTATTCTGCTGGCTTGGATCAATGGAATGCATATATTGCTTCTGCAAGTTAGAAGATAATATTAGTAGGAATAAGCTTTTATAACTTAAACCACTTTTAATGGTATGGCAGAACATACTTTCTAAATGTATTAAACCTTGAAAAAGGGTTTGGGTTATAGTATTGTTGTTCAAGACTATTGTTGGCATTTGGTTGTATGTTTATAAGCATTTGGCAAAAAGTACCTCCTGCTGCTTGCTCTGCAGTGTTATTAGGGCAATCACTAATGCGATAAGTGGAGTCAAAGGACCATTAAAATGGTCCCTCCCAAGGGCTTATAGAAGGCAACAGATACTTAAATGGTCTGGGGGAATTTTCCAAAAGTTAAAACTGGTAAGACTTGTCAAAGTCATAGCTGAACTTCAGAAGCATAAAGTATGAATAGAATTGCCCCCAATGACCTTTCTGGCTTCCTGGAGCTTAAATTCTGCTTTTATGGGGAGCTCCAAGCAATGAAATATGCCAAAAAACAGAGCACAAAGGGTGCAATGCCTGTTGTGAGGCCAGCTGTACTGTATAACCATACTTATTGCATAAGACTGAAGACTTGCTTTCTGTCATCTGTTTGTCTCTCTCTCTCAAATTCATTAGCTGCCCAAATCCAATGGACTCTTGTATCTACTATTGGTATAATGATAGGATCAGTGCATTGTCTGGTCTAATTATCATTTTAAATTTTTGAGCTTGGAAAACATGGACCAGTACCCATAACTAAATAACCTACAATGTGCTCAGTTGAGTCTTGCCCATCTTGGCTTTTTCAATATAGCCAGGTGTGTGTGGTTAGTGGATCTAAGGAGTATGAACCCTAATAAATGGTGTTGCTAGTTTTACAAAGGGTAGTAATGTATTCACTCCTTTTTAAAAAATCTGTTACGAGTTTCAGAGGTTTATAACAATTACTGTCCAGTTACAAATAACCCCTTTTAGACAAGGTATTTGAGAAGATAGCCAACATTTCTGAAATAAATTATCTTAAATCTATTTCTGTCTGGATTGAGCCCTGGATATATAACTGAATCAACCTTCATTGTTCTGATCAATGATTCATGTTGGAAAGAAATATAAAATATGTTATATTCATTTTTTTCTTGCATTTCCTCCCATTAGGTTTAATGTATACGGTGTTTGATAATTCATTAAACACTTTTTACTATAATGGTTGGGTTTTTTTGTGTAAAATAATTTGAATTTTCATAATAACTTTGATCCAGCAAAGAGAGATATTTCTGATTAATTATTGTAAAGTATTTG
>JANHZU010009872.1:129194-140500 GCA_032468055.1 Acrochordus granulatus | reverse complement strand
ATTCAGCAATGCACTTCTGTCATGTGCCACTGTTATTACCAGGCAACAACTAATCCTCAGTAAAAAAAGCAGTATAAAGTGAACAAAGAAGCTAATGGCATTCAAAATAAAGAAGGAAAGATGGACTCCCTACTTCAGATGGCTGCAGTTCAAAATGCCAAAATACATGTTAGCATTTTTCCTTCAAATATCTTCCAGGAATTTCACAAGCAGAGAGTCCAAGATTCCAAAGAAACACATTCCCACACACATAAGGAGTTAATTATTGATCCAAGCTCATTGTCTGGCATAAAACTTCCAGAAGCAGATAAGTCTTGCAACAAAGCCTGAAATATTGTGACTCAATAAGGAAAACAGCATATAATTCAAACAGAGCTGAACCCTTAGCTTTCAAAAAATAAAGCAAAAAAGAAAAGCAGAAAGAAAGCTAAGACCAGATTGGTGTCACTAGATAACAGCTGGACTACGATCTCTTTCCTGCCTTCCCGAATTGCAGGCACCCAGCTTGGAAGGATTCCTGTCTCTTCTGTCCTCAGCAGCTGCAAATCATCCAAGAGCATCTGGGTTGATTCCAAGAGCTCTTCTTCATATCCAAAGAGGTTCCCCTGTCTTTTCTTAACTGCCCTGCACGCCTACTGCCGGCATCAGCAATGTTCCTCCCAAGGACCCCAAATTGGCCGTTTTCTGAAATTGACTCCAAAACCAGTTCTAAGCATAACATTCCAGTCCAAATCTAATGTGGTGTCCGTTTTTCCATTCAGGCTGAAATTTTTTTCACCTTCCTGTCCTGAGCGCCTACCACTGGCATCAGCAGTTTTTCTCCTGGGGAACCAAAACTGGCTGTTTTCTGAAATTGACTCTAAAACTGTTTTTAAGCATAAAATTCCACCCTGAATCAAATGCCAGTGTCCATTTTTGCATTCAAGTTGAAATTCTTTATGTGTTCATGCCCTGCACCCCTACTGTCGGCATTAGCAATTTTCCTCCCCACGGACCCAAAATTAATCTTTTCTTGAAACTGATTCCAAACAGTTCTAAGCATAAACTTCCACTCTTATTCTAATGCTGGTGTCTGTTTTTATATTTGGGTTGAAATTATTTTTGCCTGCCTTCCCTGCGTACCTACTGCTGCCACCACCAATCTTCCTCCAGGAGAGCCAAAATCGGTCATTTTCTGAAACCTACTCCAAAACTGGTTTTAAATTGTACCCCAAATCTAATGCCAGCATCACCAATTTTCCTCCAGGAGAGCCAAAACTGGCCATTTTCTGAAACTGATTCCAAAACTGTTTCTAAGCATAATTTCCACTCCAAATCCAATGCTGTTGTCTGTTTTTGCAATCAGGTTTTCATTTTTTTTCAACATCCTGCCCTTCATGCCTACCAGCACCATCAGCAGTTTTCTTCCTAGGGTTCCAAAATGGCCTGTTTTCTGAAACTGATTACAAAACGGGTTCTAAGCATAAAATTCCACCCCAAATCGAATGCTGGTGTCCATTTTTGCATTTGAATGAACATTTTTTTGTATTCCTACCCTGCATGCCTATTGCCAGTACCAGCAATTTTCCTTCTAGGGAGCCGAAATTGGCCATTTTTTGAAACTGATTACAAAGCCAGTTCTAAGCATACAATTGCCCTCCAAATGTAATGTTGGTGTCTGTTTTTGCATTCGGGTGGAAAAATTTTTTGCCTCCTTGCCCTGCACGCCTACCACCAGCATCAGCTTCTGTAAGGAAGCTGAACTTTCCATCACATCAGCAAGGCACCTCTGCAAAAAACAGAAAGGTAAGTTGGATGCTGCTGGGCCTTGGAGCTGGATGAGGAGCAGGCCATTTGTGGCAAATCCCTTGGGTGGCTGGATGGGAAGTAAGCCTTGGGATAAAGGTTGTAACTATCCCTGGGCTCTGCTAGCTTCTACTGCCTGGTTTTAGGCTGTCTTGGGTAGCTGAGTGGCTAGTTGGGAGAAGTCCAAATGCCTATAGGATTTGTTGGGATGGGTGGAGGAGATATTGCACAGAGGGCATTGCAGCATTCCCACAGTCAGTTCTAAGGTGAATAACTGCAGAGGTGCTGCAGCAGCTGTAACTTTGAAACAGGGTCATAAGTAGATTTTGGGGGGTTCTGTCATAACTTTGAATGGCTATTAAGTAACTCAAGGACTATCTGTATTTCTAAGATGTCTGTTATTGTCATTGTCATTTCTATTACTATTTGCCATTCAGTCTGCCAGATGTTTAGACTGGATTTGGCATTTTGTACACCTACTGAGTCCTTCCTAAGGACTTGGGATAGGCAGATGCTGTTATTTGATGTTGTTAAAGGTATCATTGTAGGATGTCAGTTGTTCCAAATAATGCTGCCTTTTGCAATTGGCTGATGGTGAATTTCCCAATGCTGATAGTGTTCAAGTGGTGCTTCAGTTGTTTTGGGATTGCACCCAAGGCCCCTATTACTATTCGTATCACCTTTGCTTTCTTTTGCCACAATCATTCTATCTCTCTCTGCGGGTCTTTCTATTTTGTTATCTTCTGTGGTTCTTTCTCTTCTATACTGCTGCCTTCAGATACTGCCATGTCCACTATCCAGACTTTTTTGTCTTCCTTCTCAACAAGAGTTAAGTCAGGGGTGTTATGTGCCAGGTGCCTGTCTGTTTGAATTCTGAAGTCCCAGAGCAGTTTAGCTTCTTTATTTTTCTACTACTTTTTCATTTTTCCAGTTCTCGCTTGCAGCCAAATGATATTTCTTGGAGAAATTCCAGTGTACCATTGTTGTTGTTATGATTGCTATTATTTTAATTTAGGACAAAATGGAGATGAAGACATAGTTGCAGAAATCATGGGAAGATGTTTCTGTCCTTCAATGATAACCACCTACACTTGGGAAGAATTCAGTTTTGCTGGCCAGAGGATCAAGATTACAGAAGCTACAGACAGTTATGGAGCAGTGGTTTGGCCATCGGTATTGTCATGCAATATTATTGACTTTGATATCTGAAACAAAGTACAGTATCATATTCCTATACTTGCCTTGGAAAGAAGCCCATAGAAGTGATTAGCTTGCATTGCTTCCTTGTTGGTAATGCAGAGGGGACTGTCTTCTCTTTGTCATTCCATGAATTTATGATTTAGTTTTGGAATAAGAATCTATCCTCTGAAATTAGTACAGGAAGCAAGCAAGTTGGCAGACTAGGGTGGAGTCCTGGCCTTCCTCCACCAACCCAGTTACACTGCATGAGATTCCTGATCACTATGGCTACAAGGCAAATGATTAAATATATATGGCAAGGCTGTATGAAATACAGGTAGATCTTGCTTATTGACTGCCTCATGTAGTGCCATTTGCAGTTACAACAGTGCTAAAAAATAACTTGTGACTAGGTTGCATATTTATGATTTTTGCAGTCTCTCTCACTCACTCATTCACTTACTCATCACTCACTCACTCACTCAATCAATCATGTATTTGCCATTATAATCCATTATTACATGTCCTGTACCTTTTTATTTTTTTCCCTTCTTGCAAGCAGAAAGATTGTCTAAACAAGCAATCTCTCCTGGGTCTAACCAGTTTTTTTCCTCCCTCCCTCACAGAGTAAAAAGATTGGAGAGGAAGGGATTACAAGAGAGTAAGCAGGCACACAATGGGGAATATAAAATAAATGGAATGTGCTGGCATTGTCTGTTTGCCTAGCATGTTCCCAGCCTCAAGTTCAAACCCAGATGGTTAGGAGTGTATGATAGTAAAATATAATTGCCTTTACAGTATACTTTACAAGAGGTTTGCTTAGACATCTGGTTCATCAATCTGGAAATTGAACCTGATCTAAATAAACCTTTGTTCGAATCCCGCAGAAACAACTCATGCAATGCTTTTATGTGATCCTGAATACTTTATTAAAGAAGACATCAGAAATGGAAAATAATATACTATGTCATATTTATGTGGTAAATTAAAAATCTTGCATATCAAAGGCAAAAGGTGATACTTCGAAGCAAATGTTAATCTGCCAAAGTATTGAAGTTTATAGTTGAAATAGAAAGTAATGAAAAAAGAAAGAAAAAAAATAGCAATTAGCTTATTAGTAGTTGGCTAAAGGTAAAATAGCATTTGATCCTGGTGGATTTTCATGTGTGTTTTGCTACCTGGTTTCTCCCTATGATTCAGCTAAACAGAATGATAATAGATGGGGACAGTTCTATTGTCTTGCATTTCATTTAAAGAAAATGAAGACAAATCTCAGGAAGTTCAGTTATAAATCCTTCACATGATATGTATGGTTTTTTTAATAGCATGGTGCTTGAAGGCCCTTTGCTAAACAGATCAGTTAAATTCCCCCTTGCAATTAGTAGTGGAAGACAACACAGAGAAAGAGTTTATAGTTCACAGCAGAAGAAGGTAATCTATTGCTCTCCATATATTTTGGGCTGCAAATCTCACCCTCTGTACCCTAGACATGTTGATTAAGAGTAATGGGGCATTATAATTCAAATAATCTGAAAAACCCTACATTGCCAGTTTCCTAAAACTAGTTCACATAAAACAATCTTGAGCTTCTGATTGTTTCTCTAACTTCCTGAGATTCATGCTTTTCATATATATATTATGTCAAGAGATTCTTTTGTTCATATAAACTGAAGTTTCTTTCCCCTCTTTGTTACTTTATAATAATTAAAGGGTGTTCTTGTTGAGCTAAAGGCATTGTTTCATTATTCCTTTTCATTGTCAATTTATTCTTGTTCTTTTTCAATTCTCAGGCTCTTGTTCTGTGCTATTTTTTGGAAACCAATCCAAAGCTTTGTAACATGGTTGACAAAAATGTTATTGAAATTGGAGCTGGCACAGGTCTTGTCTCTATAGTAGCCAGCTTGCTAGGTAAGTGGTAATATTTCATGTTGTGCCCTCTATTTTAAAAATAGCACATTTTTATACTGGTATCTTGAGGGACATCAAACAGATGGAAAAACAGGTGCAAAATCAGTTTGTTGTCAAAGCAAAGGCTCTTTGAATAAGACACCAACCTTGCAATTAGTATTGGTAGGGTTCATCAGTGTCTGATGTTTCTATGTGGGCTGAATTGGATCAAATTCTAGTGTAGGGAACAATGTTTTTTATTTCCGTGGACTTCACTGCATTGCTGATTTAAACAGGACACCTTGGATTGACAAAAAAAATTGACAAGCTAACTCAGGGTGGCAAAAATCTGGACCACCAGGAGATGGAAACAAAGCAATTCAGAAAACTCCATCTTGATGTTGCTACTTAATTATTGTACAGATTTTGTATATTTAGTAGCTCTAAGAAAAAACGCTGTAAATGGAGAAAATGGGATCTGCCCTACTAAACTACAGATTCAAGAAATCTGTTCAGACTGGGGGTCTAGTAGTTGTGATAGGGATAAATCCTTCTAGCTTTTAACAGGATCCTGATCCCATTATTCCCCTTCCCACAATTTACTTCAAAAATCACATAAGGGGCAGGGGTGGAGGGGAGAAGCAGGGGAAATCTGTATTTTGGATGACTGTACTCCTGGCACCAAGAAAACCCACTTCTGCAACAGAAGGTGTGCTGCCTACAGAGTTGTTTCCTCTTTGAATTTCCTGATCCCTCTATCTGCCACCTTCCCAGCAGCTTAGGTGCTGTAGTGCCTGTGTTTCAGGGGGCTCTTTATATCCTTGTTCTTGTAGACCATTGGACAAATGTATAAAAAGCTGCTTCTTCAAGCTACCTTTGGCTTTCTAACAATTGTGCTAGCCAAAATGGTAATCATAAAGGAAGTCAGAGCAGCTTCACCATGAAGTTGCATGCAGGAGGACTGCCAATTACTCTGCGAAGAAGCTGCCCGTTGAGAAGCTGTCTATGGAGCTCTCCCACAATCCCCCACGGCAGCTTTACCTTCGGGTATTGCTTCCACCCTATTTCCCTTCCCAGGTATGCAGAGAAATGGGAAAATGGTCATATAGATGCCATTCCATGAAGAGATGTAGGACTTTCTCTCCCCTCCCCTCCTGTGTTTTTTGCTACTCATGGATAGCAGGAGAAGTGAGGGGCAAGAGAAAAGGGAAAAGATATTCTTTTCTTGCCAGTTCTTCAATTCCAGGGAGAGATCCCTCTGTGGGATTGGAAAATTGACAACAATCACATGAATTTAAAAGAGGAATTCCCTATCTCTCCTGTCTACCTGCCACTTTCTTTTCCCTGAAATTCTGGTCTATAATCATTAATTTTTTTTTATTGGATCTCCTCCCCTCCAACAATACCGGCAGGGGTGCTGGTGGATGGGTGCATCATGTTCAAAACAGTTGTCCTGTCATGATGTGAGTCTTGTCCCTTTTATATGAGTATCATGATGTTACACATATAATCTAAAGCAGTACTACTTGTAGCAAGACAGCGTGATGTTAATTCCATCATTTTGATGAAAGCTGGAAGTTCCTGCAGACACCCATGCTCCCCCATCTCTGATGTGGACAGAACCCTTACTCTGCCCAGTAGGAGTTGGAAGTGCAACCAGGAAAGTCTTCTGCTGGCTTCTAGCTTGGATAGTAGCACTTTAGTGCTGTTGCATGCAAGAGCTTGTAGTGACTGGTCTAATGTTATCCAATGAATATCATAGCTAGTTTGTCAATCTGACCATAATCCTGTACATGTTCATTGAGCCTAGAAATCTAATCCACAGTTGTGGACTGTCATCTTATTGGAGAGCTTTTCTGTTCAAGTTTGCTCTGTTTACAGTTGTAAGCTAGGCAAATATTATAAAACTATAATCCAAAGTTGATCTGGAATTTCACCAAGTAAGGAACTGGAGAACACACAAGAACATTGCATTTCTTGGGCAATGGTTTATCATTTCTACTTGTGCCACAGAGAATTATAACACTGATTTGTACTGACTTGTTCAACTATCTTCAATAAATATTATCACTGTGGTCCATTTTGTCACAGGTGCTCGTGTGGTTTCTACTGACATGCCTGAATTGTTAGGAAACCTTCAGTACAATGTTCTCAGAAACACAAAACTGAAATGCAAACATGAGCCCCAGGTGAAAGAACTGGTCTGGGGGGTGGACTTGCAAAAGAATTTCCCCAGATGTTCATCTCAGTTTGACTACATATTGGCTGCTGACGTTGTATATCACCACCCTTACTTGGAAGAACTGCTTCTAACCTTTGATCATTTGTGTATGGATAACACCACCATCATCTGGGCCATGAGATTCAGACAGGAAAGTGAAAACTGGTTTGTAGACCAATTCAAAAAATTGTTCCATCTGGAAATGATTTCTGATTTGCCAAGTTTAAATATCTCCTTGTTTAAAGCAAAGAGGAGGCCAAAATAAACTCCAATGATTGCATCCTGACCATTGGTTGTTTTATGCCAAATAATTAGCCAGTATAATTATTTTGCTTGATTTTTGTGTTGTGAATGTGCAAGATTGCTAGAGTACTCAAACATTTTATTTCCTATCAACATTTCAGTTCAGCAACAGATTCAGTCTACTGTGATGATTACTATAAAACTAAGATTCACTTGCTTGCTTTTGTATGAACAGGTTTGTGCTGCCAGGTCAACCCCATATTCTCATTTCACATTTTGATTATTCAAAGCAAAGTTAACCTGCTACGATAAAGCAGCAAAAGGTAGTTGCTTCAGACAACAGACATGGGGTGCAAGAAAAGTGATGAAGTGCTAGTGGTTAGAGCTACATGTCTTTATTTTGATAAATCCTATTCTGTTAATAATGCCTAAGGAAGACTCAACTACCATTCTTATCAAGCTTTGGGAAAAAGAGTAGTGAGGTAATGGGTATCTCCCATTTAAGTAATAACCAGGACTGAGTTTTAAAATTGCAATAGTTATAATGGCTTTTGGAACTGGGATGTGTTAAATAACGTCATTCTAAAGTTTCACTCTTGCTTGTTTATTATCATATGGGTTCATTCTCTGTTTAGCATTTTCACTTTCTCTGGGATCTTTGGTGCTCTCTGAGCTTGGTTGCTTTCTTGCAGATGTTTCATTACCCAACTAGGTAAAATCAGCCAAGCTCAGAGAGCACCAAGGATCCTATAGTTCAACCCTGAGCTACAAATATTTTCTTTCTAATGTCATTTTCACCTTCTTCAGACTTACCATGAAAACTAAGAAACAGGCAGTTTGATACAGAACAGCAAAAAAGCTACAACATTGCAAATATTGAAGCTGGGAGGCAGGAATATCAATCCTTACACCAAGGAAAGATATTTTTTTAGGCATGGGACTGTTGGCAAAAAATGTCAAGCAGCTATATTGTGTCAACTGACTAAAGAAGATGGAAGGAAGAGGCCAGAAATTTAAATCTGGGAGCTAACATACATACACGCTCCCAGTTTTAAATGTGTATATGTGTATGTGTATACGTATGTATGTATATGTACACACACATACACGTATAGGTATATTCAGCAAGACTTTAGGTGCTATTGCAAAGAACTCTTTCTGATGATAGTGCTTCATGTGTTTTTCACCATGCATTTAGACCATGCAACCTATTCTACATGAATCTGCCTTTGAAGATTAGTCCAAAATATAGTAGTTAGGATGCTAATTGGAAGGAACAAGTTACAATCATAATACCACTGCTTTGGTCACTCTATTGGCTACTGATTATTACTGAGCCCAGTTCAAAATGCTGGTTTTAACCCACAAATCCCTACATGGGTAACTACAAGACCATCTCTCTGGACTAGATTTGGTTCCCCATGTGTTTTGTCCCAGGAGAAATGCTGACAGAGACCATCCCACATGAAGTGTGAATGAGATGGGACCAGAGGTGATCCTTCTCAGTGTGCTCTCTGAGATGTATGAAGCCCCAGCCTATTAATTTTCTGGAAGGGAAGAAGACCATCCTATTCTGGCAAGCATTTAGTAGATAATGGATGACATTGGACTACCTTATTGGACCTAATATGGCTTGGTTTACATTGCTTGGGAGTTATATTTGTTCACATAGCATTCTTTTAACATATGTGATGTGAGATTTATAATAAACCACCCCAAGTTTTGGAAGTAGGAGTTCTATAAATTATTGAATGAAAATCTATTTACTTAACCTTCTCGTGTCTGCATGTGAAACAGCATTTAATTGTCATATCTGTGTAAAATCCATGTTTGGAAAATATAGAAAGCATACTCCCAGCCATATTATTGTGTGCAAAATCTGTTTTATTAAAAAATAAAAATTTAA
Source organism: Acrochordus granulatus (assembly GCA_032468055.1). Lineage (NCBI taxonomy): Eukaryota > Metazoa > Chordata > Lepidosauria > Squamata > Acrochordidae > Acrochordus > Acrochordus granulatus. Next base: position 131,279 of record JANHZU010009872.1, on the reverse strand, counting down.
ACCTATTATTTCTGTCTTTTGTGTGCAAAACACTAACCTAGAATATAATACTGAACCCTTTAATGGTATCATTGCAGGCAGGGCTCCTAATGATGCAAAGTACCCCTAACTCTACCCCTTTCATCAAAATAGGATGTGATGGGGGATATAATGTTATTTCTACTCTTCTACAATTTCTTTTTGGGAATATCTAGAAAATTCAGCTGTGGTGAAAAAAGGCAGAGTGCTGTTTTATAATCTGGTTGTGGGTCTAACTATAGGTACAAATTAAGGTCTCGAAGTAAACATTACTATCTTTAAATAAATTATTCCTAACAGAACCACTAGTTTCCCTTGAAAGTCAAAATAAGACATATTTTCTAGTATGTTTTGTAGGATATAAGTAGTCCTTACAACTACAGTTGGGACCGGAACTTCTGTCACTAAGCATTGCAGTTGTTAAGTGAGATAAACCTGATTCTATGACCTTTTTGCTGCAGTCATTAAGCAAATTTCATGGTTGTTAAGTGAATCTAGCATCCCTGGGAAGGTTGCAATTGGTGATCGTATGACCCCAGGACATTGCAATGATTGTAAATATATGCTGGTTGCCAAGCACGCAAATCACAGTCACATTATCGTGAGGATACTGAGTAATAAGTCACTTTTTTTAATGCCACTGTATCTTTGAACAGACACTAAACAATGGCCAAGGACTACCTATGTTACTCCTGAATTTTTAGGAACAATTAATAAATAATGGGATAGCAAACCTTGAAATCTTCCATTTTCATTCTTTGCCTCTTTTTCACGTCTGAAGGAAGACCTAGGCTTGAATAACAAAAGTATTTTTAAATTTAGTTTTCAAAATCTTGTTAGTCCTACAATTACTGTCTAGAGTGGTATAGTCTTCTAGGACACTCTGACAAAGCTGATAACTGAGACAAGCATTATAAACAAACATTACAGAAATTGTCCATAGAGAAGACACAAGTACAATGTGTTTAGGTAAGCATCTGATGGATGTCCCAGGTTCTGGTTTTCTTTTTTGACAACTAATTCAGCTTTGAAGTTATTTCAGCGAGGGCATGGTCGTTTCTGCAAGTGTTTCATCTTGGTGCACATTTCCACCAGGTGGCAGCAAAGATGCACGTTTCTTGCACAAAACTAATCCGTGTACATAATATCTATTTCTTAAGAATGAAAATTATGACAACAGGAAAATGTTTCTGGATAACATAGCTCATTATTTGTTTTAATATGGACGTGTCAAGACAGATCCTCTTCCACTTTGTGGGCCTTTACAGCCCTACTTGCTAAGACTTTTTGTACGTGTGCTATGATGTCTAGCGAATCCTAGTCAAAGCAGGACATGCTGTACTATTTTGTGAATAATTTTGGAATGAATTTTAGGGATGTCTACTTCATGTTTTGATGGACAGCACAATTTTACCTTTTTAATACCCCTAGAAAATCTCTGGTAGGCTTATAATGTAACCATGGGCAGCCAATCTGGATCACAACCAGAGGAGGACCTTAGAAGACACATATAGGGAGTGTTAGTAAGTGGAGTATCTCCCTCCTCATCCTTGGCTATTCTTCTTAGCTTTCTGCCTCTGTTCTCTGAAGGACTGCAGAGTACATAGACCTGAAGCCTGAACCGTTGACTTTGCATTGTGTTTTAGTAAGCTGATGTTGTCTTAGTGGGAAGAAAACTTCAAAGAGACATTCAATACATTGAACGGAAGGAGGTCAGTTGGTGCTGGTTGTTCATTGGAGAAAGGAAAGGAGCAAATCACCATCTGAAGTAAGAAAACTTTCAGGCATGCAAGCACCATGCTGGGAGATGACCTAAGAAGATGAAAGCTGATAGTAAAGAATCTCGGGATAGGATTGGCATGAGATCACATTATACAAAACGCAAAAGAAAAGAAAAATCGGAGTTAATCTTGTCTTAGAAAAGAGATGTACAATTCTTTGATTCCATTTAGCTCAGGGGAGATCAGTTAGGAACAACACAGTAGATAGAACTACTGTACATTTCTACCATCTGTTTTCTCTTCCAAGCTACAAGAAAATACATTTACTAGAAGATTGGCCTGATTC
>JANHZU010009872.1:77891-95295 GCA_032468055.1 Acrochordus granulatus | reverse complement strand
AAATAATTAAGAAGACATAGTTTGTTAATTTCTTCAGCATTCAAGTTTGGTTGAGGAATCAAAAGAGATTGTTCCAATATATGTGTGTGTGTTGTGTGTGTGTGTATTTGTCTGTTAGATATATATAGCCACCCATTTTGCTTCAGGAACTTTAGGCACCCAACAACATATAAAAACATAGAACAGATATCAAAACAACATTAAAAATGTTTGAAGGCAGCCAAAGTAAAAAAACAACAACTCAATAAATTCAAACCACAACTACATGGGCTTCTTCCCCCAATTATATCCTCAGTATTCTTTGAATAAGTATTCATAATTGTTCAGCCTTACCTTAAGTATAATTTTAGCTAGTTTGGGCCATTGATGCTTAAAAAATATCCCAAAGGAAACAGGAACAATAAGTGCAACTAATGAAATGCCTGGGGGAGAAAAAAAAGCAAGTTAAACTGGGGAAAAGGCACCTAGGTTGAGAGAAATAAACTCTCTTTAAAATGTTCTTTTATATGTGAAAAGAAAATCTCAAAGCTCTCATCTACTAATCAAAAATAGTGTTACGTATGCCATGTTATGCAATTCAGTTTATTTGACAAAATAGAAATAAATCATATAAGCTAGTAAATGAAATTTAAATTTCTAAATGGTTCCCAAATCAGGACTCTTATCTGTAAAATACATATTCAAATATAGAAAAAAAGGTAAGTTTTTCACACTAATGTGTAATGGAAACATAATGTTTCAAGTCTGCAGTGTCAATTATTTTTTCAAATATAAAGGGTGCAATATTCTTGACACAAGATTCCTGCATACATTTCCAAACTGTTGGCATATTATTCAATAACTAACAAATCTTACAGAACAAAATTAATATGAAAAAAATAACTTCTGTCCAAAAGGGAATGCTATAACTACAAGATTACATTTTTTGAGTATTATTTTTCCATCAAGTACCTGAATCCCTCAATTTCTTTTTGAAAAGACATGTAGGTGCCCCATAAGCAGAATATAATAATTTTTGTTGAATTAACTGATTTGCATGGATGACAAAATGGTCTTGCATTGACATTCAAAGCACACACCACTCCAATTATTTATCCACTTGTACTTATTCTTTGAACCCTTAACAGTGTATATACAATTAATCATTATAGGCTTATCATTTAGTCCAAAATATTAAATCTTCTAGCACTAACTAGCAGTTAGTCATTACTATGACTAACTGAACATGCAAAAATTTCCAAATACAAATCAATCAATCTGTTCCTAGTACAAGGGTGCCCAATTTTTTTCTGAAAGTAAGATGATTCTGAATTTAAGACAACAGCTCCTTATGCCTACTCAAAGATATGTAGACAGAGGAAAATTCATTGTCAACATCCATTTTTTTCATCCTTGGATTACCAGCTGAAAAAAGCTATTTTGGTATATTTTCCCCTCCCAATGGAATGCAAATATATGTCCTACTTGTATATGTTTATGGAAGTGTATCTCCATCAGGAGCCATACTCCAGAAAACTGCCAGAGTTTAGAAGAATAGAGGATAAACAAATAGATACATCATTAAAATAAACTGTCATAAAAAGAGACAAGAGCCCATTTGGTGTAGTAGTTAAGGCACCACGCTAGAAAATGGGAGGCTTTAACTTCTAGTCCTGCAGCAGATACAATGCCAGCTGGGTAAATTTGGCCTGTCACTCTCTTTCAGCCCTAGGAAGAAGGCAATGGCAAACCACTTCTGAAAATCATGGCCAGGAAACTGCAGGGACATGGATGTTTTCCTTCCTTTATAATGGGGCTCACTGTGGGTTTTTTTGCTTTCATACAAGAAAAAAAACAGATGCTCTTCAGAGTAGACACTGGAATAATTCCATCATTGTTACCCTGCATAGACATTTAATTAATTAAATATAGAATAGTTGTAAACCTGAAGGCAATTTAGGACCCTGCAATAAGTAATAATAAGTGCTTAGAATCCTGTAAAAACATTGAAATTAAAATATGTAGTTGCTGGATCTCATTATCTTTTTGCTTTAAGAAATTCCTTGTCACAATGTAATTGTGTTCAGTCAGGATCAACAGCTCTTGGTCTTGATGGCCTCTGGATGTGATTGCCTCGAGGCCATTTGCTAGGAGACTAGTGGGCTTCCTTGGGCAGTTGGTTGGCCACTTTAGAAGAGACTGCTGGACTAGATAGACCAAGGGTTGGATCCAACAGGGCACTGCTTACGTTCTTATGACAACAAAATCCACACTGGCAGAATTCTTTTTTGTGATCTTTTCCCAAATGTTGGATCCCATCCACTCTACATGGCATCAGTAATAATCATAGATGATGGAAATTATAGTTCAAGAACAACTGGAATGACTTCCAAGTGCCATTCTACATCTTTTCAAATTGCCTGTCTATTCTTTTCAGTAATATGCTGCAGACGATTGGTAGCAATGAAGGTCTTGGAAAAATATTCTGATGCTTTGACATAGCTTCACCTACAAAGATCAGAATCACGTAGACAATGGTTTTCTGTTATCTTCTTTTTTAGATAAAATCTGAATTAAAAAAAAGAGTGCTGCGCACATGCTGTTGAGCTTACAGGTTACTAGATGAGAAATCTGTTTTGTTTATTTATTTGTTGAGACAAATGTATCTTAATAAATAGGAACATTGCACTGTGAAAGAGTATTAGGAATGATGTTTCATGGTAGTAGCTATACAAGTGTATTGTTGGTTATGTCATTCAGGAACTAGGTTGAATTAATCTGTTGTTGCTTCCTTGTTGGGTAGCTGCTTCTTTGCTGAGCTCTATATCTTTTTATAGGACAGGTTGAAAAATGCATGCTTAAAACACTATTTACTATGGAGATGTTTTAAATATCATCCTCTTGAACAATTTTTATGGAGATTAGGTAGGCACTTAATGCAGACTACTCAAATGTCTTAGTTGAAAAATGAAGGAATACTGGAAAGTTTCCATTGTTCAGTGGGAGAGATTATTAAAAATATTTGGGATTTTGTACCATGAAAACATAATATACTAGAAACAACCAACTTAGTGGGTTGTTTTGTTTTAAGGTCTTAGCAGGACATTCTAAAAAAAGGCTACACACTCCTCTAAATTTTCTCATTGTTGCTTCTTCACAACTTTTCTATAACTTTATCTCAATTTTTTCTTAGCTTCTAGCTCTTTAGGTCACTGCCTACTTGTCATCCTTCTTTGTTCTGCCTTTCTCTTGACCAGTTTTAGCACTCCTGTCCCGCAAAGCCATATTATATACATCCTTATCTGTTGGATTTTGTTTGAATTTCTTTGTTCTCAACCTTTTCTATTTTCTTCCATTTTCCTTGGCTTTTATTAGGACTGCAAATTGATTCTAAGAATTAGTTTGTGCCTAAATTAGTGATTCAGAAACAGCACTTAATTAAATGTAAACAGTATCAGAGGTTATTTGATTTGGGTTATGGCCTGAATCCAAAGTGAGATTTGAGAAATGAAATTTCAGGTTTCCAGTGGACAAACTTGGAAAATTCACAGATGCTGTAATTTTTATTTTATCAGGAGGCATAAATCCTGTCCAATTTGCAGGCAATAGGAATATATGTTTTAGAACTGGGTTGTGATTTAACTCTATAATTGGGATTCTGCTGTTATTTGGTCAGAATTATCTGACAATGGCAGACAAAAAGATAAAACTTAATCCATCTCCAAAACTAGAATGAATGGAGGGTCTGCCAGTCAGTGTCAGAAATTTTATACAGTATTCAGAGCTGGCTGAGGAATTCTGGGAACTGAAGTCCACATATCTTAAAATTACCAAGATTGGATACGCCTAGTATATGGTATAATATTAGTATGTAGATACCGTACATATACTATATTATATACTACTATACTATGCAGTATATATACAGTGCAATATTACTTACTTGAGCTTTCAAGAATCTCTGCTGACTATTAAAGGGGAACCCAAAGATGATGCAGAAAACATTCATAGAAGCATCTAATAGCAATGATCTTGCATTCTTGTACCCTATCTTCATTAAAATGACTTTGCATCAGGTGATAAATGAGCAACTGTACCATTTCATACATGTAGCTCCCCAGTCTTGTAACACGGGCATCAAGATGCCTGCAAAATATTTTCATTGTGCCCACAGGCAGTGTGTCTTTTTGGTCTTTTCTACATTTTAAAAATGTTGAAAAATACATTTTAATTAAGATTAGTAGGAAGCTGGCCTACTGCAAAAAAAAAAAAAGCTTTAGGCTCCAGCCTCATCTTTATTAATATGAATGCCAATAAACTCTGCATAGGCACAAGAGGAATTTTTAAAAACTAAATGTAAACGTGATGAGTACTTGAAGGCCAAGGATTTGCTTAGTCACTTACTCTGAAAAAGAACAAACAAAATAAGTGTGTGTGTCTGTGCGTGTGCACGCATGCATGTATTTTGTAGGGATAGGGATAAAGAAGATGATAAGTAGCATTCTGGAAAATGTTTTATAAGTGATTACTTCTTCCAAATCTACTATTTTCTGAAAGGGCAAACTCCCCAGAAGGTATTTTGTGAGAATTCCTACAACAGGCTGCAAAATTCCAAATGTATACACCCAGCTTCAAAAAATTAGGAATTTTTGTTAGTTGTTGCTAATGTGTTGCTCACCTATTTGGGTTTCCTATTAAAAAAAAAAGGCTTCTAGAGATGGTCTAAAGATCTTGACATTGCAGACATTCGTGAATAGCTGCTTTGATTACTAGCTGGACCTTCATCTCTTAACAGGCATTTTCATCGTCTACTCATATAATGGAGTCCAATTATGACTGTTATAACAGTGGAAATGTATGCATTAAATTATTATCATTGTTTACTTTTTGGTTTGTGTATTCTTTTTAATCTACTGGTTTGCACGTTCTCAGGAATATGCTAGTAACAGAGGAATTTTCATGTTTCTCCAGTTAATACAAAGTGCTAATTCACAATAAGGCAGGTTAAGTCTCAGAAATTTGCTGTCTGGTCTTGGTACAGTGAAATTTTAACATTCTTCTAAGAGGTGAATGCCATACATCCTTCTATATTTCATTTAAAACTGAAACGCGTTTTACAGAAATGTTTGTGCCATCACTTCCAGAGAGTACAGATCCATATTCTTAATATGCCTTAGTTTATGATGTTCCTCCTTGTCAACAATTATTAACTATAATTACAATATCATAAATTTTCACTGACAACAAGGCATGAATGATAGTGGTCTTTTCAACTCCCAACCGGGCTTATATTTCTCAGTTAGAATGAATCATGTGTCTCTCTAGCAACTTAAATTTACAGTGGGGAGCTAGTCTCAACTTTATGCCATTCCTGATTCTGTCAGTCGTATAAAAAGATGCCACTGTGAGCTTAAAACATCTGGTTTGAGAGATGGGAAGTCCTAAAGATGCAGACAAATTAACTCCAAGTATTGGGGAGATTATTAGTGATTTTCTATTGCAGATTTTAGTTGTAAAAATGGATCTTGGAATGACTGTGGGAGAAAAAGATGCACAGTTTGCTTACCAATGCTGTCATAGGGGATGTAAATGGAGTTGAAATCTGTCCAAATCTTGGTGTAGACAAAGACACAAAGCGGCATCATTCCCATGGCCAACAGGGTTGAACATGTTGTCATACTGATGCTGAAAAAGAATTATTCTTTGTTATGGTTGCTAATGTTAACTGCAAATCTTTTATGGATTCTATATTATGGTTTCTCACAAAATTGTGCTTGTTTCCAAGTTCCAGATATATCTGTAAGGATGATGGTTGCCTATTCAATAATACAGGTAGTACTTAACTTATGATTGGTTGCTTAGCGACCATTCAATGTTATGACCTACCTGAAAAAGGGTATGTATTACCTGGATCTAAAGTTCCACCCCCTCCCCGACTCACCTGACTGCACTTTGGGCATTCAGCAACAGGGCTGCATTTTGGCAAAACCATAATAAAAGGCAGTCATGTGACCATAGGACACTGTGAATAGCCATAAATGCTGCTGTGTTGCCAAGTGTCCAAATTTCAGTCACCTGAACATGGGGTGGGGGAACTGTTGGAACTTCAGTCTGGGTCATCATAACTTTGAACAATTGCTAAGTGATCAGTTGTAAGTCGAGGAATATTTGTACTTATTTGTCAGAAAACAGTGGAAATTATGATTGAATAAACATACCTAAGATAGTATTGTCAGGTTGAATTTATTTGTGAATAAGTGTTGCTGAACCATATTTTCTTATTTTCCAAGTAAATATAAGAATTGGTTCATAAAGTTTATTTTCCCCATTGTAATATAATAACGGAATAATTGTTTGCAAAGTGTTAATGGTAGAAGAGGGACTAAAATAAATAGTTTCTATTATACTTTGGTTTGGCCCATTAGGGATCATAAACAATAATTAATTACAACTGGGAGGAAATGCAGGCAAAATTTAGACAGAAAATCTGTATCTGGTCTGATTCTGGAAAGTTAACCAGTCATTTGTTATTATGGGAACACTAATTTATTGTATGTAACCTGGGCTCAGTTTTAAATTTACTTGGAATTAAGTCCCACTGAATACAATAGGCTTTATAGGTAAATAAACATGGATAAAATTTCACTGTAAGCAGCAACCCTATTTGTGGTATTAATTTAACTAATTGGTGCATGAAAACCAATTTTAGTTTTGTTCTGAGAGTAGCTAGACAAAATCCCGACTACTTCCAACAAAAACATAGTGGCGTATGATTAATGTGTAAATATTGTTGGCATTTATGAATGATAACTCTTAAAAAACAATATTTTGTTTGGCTTTTAAAGGAATACCTGTTCTCAATTCACTTTGGAACATAATATTGTTGTTAATCGCAACATGCGTACTGCAAAAATTCCTATGATTTAGTGCAGAGAATACAACTGATGTGTATGGGCATATTCCATATGCCGATCCATATGCATCCCTATATAGAAGCTTGCACACATGCGATCTGATAACTATTGCAGGTCACCTGTGAACAGCTGAATGGGAGTAAAGATGTACTTCTGAACTGGCTTTTCTGAACAATTAAAAGCAATTTAATAGTTTGGCACTGGTGGGAAAAAATAACAACTCCAGAATTACAAATTATATTTTGCCAAGTTACTTGTGCTAGAACAGATTTTAGGTTGGTTTAAGATTCTTAATATAACTGTAGTTGTACTGGATCAGATCGTACATATGTTGGTAGCAGCAAGGAGGATATGATTCTGGATTGCATTCCATTTATCTGTAGATTAGGAGTAATACTGTTCCCTTTTATGTTCTAGCTATCTATCTTAATGACTAATGAAAAAATTAATGAAGCAGCAGCAAAAAAGCCATAACCTAGAATGAGTCATGCACCAAGTTCAGGAAAGTACCTGCCAACTTTTCAAAACCTTTGATCAAAATATGTAAAAAACAGAACTGATTCTCTTGAAATATACAAATATGCTTCTAATATTTTCCTCTCTTGGTCTTTCTTTTGCCTCTTAGTTCTATTGGTGGTTTTGTTTCATTGTCCTCAAATGTAATGGTGCCTAGCAGTAGCGGTTAAGAATCCCTAAAATGGTCACTTCCTCTCTAAAAGAATTCTGGAATCATTTCATCCTTCTATTTCCATTCAATGTTTTTTTGCCATCTTTGCTCCTTTGGATGATGGTCTCAATAATCAGCAAGCCTATCTTGAAAAGTTCCCTTTTACTCCTCCTACTTTGCCTTACTTACACTGATTTCTCATTTTCATCTAATCAATTGCTCTATATTTTATACTGAGGACTGAAGAATTCATTTTCTCTAGTTGGAATTCACTGTATTCCCAGTGGAAGTACTGAAGTACTGAAACACTTCCATTTGGTGTTCTCTGTCTCACTCTCTTTTAATATAACTGTTTATTTTGAAGAGACTGATGGCAGCAGATAAATGCTCCAAGATGCACTTTTGCCATTTAAAGATCCCCCAATGGGTGTGCATCCACAAATAGATCTGAGTTCAAGCCATGCTTTTGAGCGTGTTTTCTAATAAGGTGGAAGCTGCAGAGCAATATTTTAGGTACAATGCTGTATAGAGGAATACAGTGAATCAAGTTATTGATTTCAATAGTCCCTTTCACTGATAAACATGCACAAAATAGCAGTTTTAAAGTTCAATTTTAAAAAAATGTGGCACAGATTTAAACTCTAAGAAAAGCAAATAACTCTTACCTTAGGTCCATGTCACCATCCACCCAGTAAGCTAAAATATTGGAAGATGTTCCACCAGGACAACATCCCATGATGATCACTGCAACAGCCTGAATTGGGAGCACATCAAAAGCAAAGGCCAGCGTAAAACCCAAGAGAGGCATGATTCCAAACTGGCAAAGGACACCCACAATGATACCCCATGGTCTTTTTATGTGTCCTAAAAATTTCTTCAGTTCCACATTGCAACCCATGGAGAACATCACGAGTGCCAGCATAACAGTTAGGATGGTACTTAAGATTACACTCAAAACTTTGTTGAAATCATCTTGAGGCTTTAGGCAGGATGTGCCTTTGCAGACAGTGGCATTTTCAGAACAGTGTGAAAAATTCCAAGCTGATTGTGATGTTGGAAATGTGGCGGTTAAAATATTAGATTCCATTAAATGGTCTTCCTGCATCGTGAAGGAGACGAAATGCTTGTCTAAGCTCTTATGCACTATATTGAAGCTAGTCTTCTTCAGTATCTCATTATAAATGACTAGGGGTAATAAAGACAATGATAATACTGGAATTTGGCAATTGCTAAGGTTTAGGGCTGAGTTGCTGAGTCATAACACTTCTCTAGTACAAATGCGTACATTCACTGTGAATCAATCATTTATTTTCAGGAAAGATGACGTTTCACACCAAATTAATATTTAAACATAGTAATCAACATGTAAAAAATAGCTAATGCATTATATGAGAATCAAATAATACTTCTGAATGGGAATACCTCTCTTTAATATTTATCTATCTGCCAGCCTTTAATTTTCAGTCAAAATTTATAGTTTGTGAAAAAGTATTTGCCTCCTTTTGAATTTTCCGAATTTTTCCATATCTTTGCCACCGAAAGCTATCACAATCTTATATGGGCCCTTCTGATGTATAAAAAAACAACAAACAAAATCAAAATCAGAAAAAAAACCCAAAGTTTGGTGTTAGTTTCATTTATTTCATTAACCAGGTAATCCAACATAATGCTGAGTTTCCAGTTTAAAAATACATTGTCAGATGGATGTGATCTCATACTAAAATACCTGTGCTGAAATACATGCTATATTATCTCATTTTTTAAAATGATCCAGCAAATGGATCATTTGCCTTACCAGTGATAGTGCTCGGGAGGGTGGCAATGAGGATGATGAGATCAGTCAAGTCTGCAACTTCTCATTGTCACTATGTTTATTCTGTTCATTCCCAGCAGATGTCCACTGAAGGTGGGTCCAGTAATTGGAATGGGGGTGCTCTTCAGCTCTTTTTATTCCATTGTCTGCCAACAACATAGCAGCATTACCCTTCAACTTATATTCATCCTGTGGTCACCGTACATACGATGGGGATGGAACTGGAATAATTTAAGTGGTGATGCAGCTCAGGTTAGATGTGACAGATTCCTTTTAACATCACTGAGTGAGAAGTAATAAGGCCCCCCAGCAAGTAGCACATGGTGGAAGTTAGCACTTGCTCAATGCTCCTAATATCTGAAGCAGAGATTGGAGTGAATGGCACTTATAAAACAACTGTCAAAATTGTTGGATTAGGGATAGGGTTAATGTGAGTTAACTTCTGAGGTCAACTGTGAACTTGTGCAACAGGCTTTTCCCAAAGTTATTGGGATGAAAAAAAAATTGCTTTGTCCAAAATATTTGGGATATAAAATCTGCTTCCTTTCTAGGGTGAAGAATGCAGGTCCCTTGGCAGATGGAAAGCAGAAAATAAACAAAGTAAATGGTCTTTATACTAACAAAGCTAGGGATAATTTTAGATTCTGTGCTGATGGGACACAAACTGCATGTTTCAGACCATGCTCACATTCCATTCAAGATTGTAATAAGGGTAGACATTAGCTGATACCAACCATATTCTTCCACCTTTTGAATAGTTTTTTGTCACTATTACTTAATTAAATTTTTTTGAAAACTCAGTTCACACATAGTTTAAGCACCAATTGGCATAATACAGGTCTTCATAATTGTCTTCATCTTCAATATACTAGTTTAGAATGTTTCCTTCAACAAATACACAAGTTTTTTCAAATCTTTGTTCAGCATTTTTAAAATTGAAGATATAGAAAATGACATTTTACCACACTTGTATATTGTAATATGCCATTTCTTACATCTTAAATTAGAAAAATGTCACAGGAAAAGAAGCCTATAATGCTTCTCATAAAATGACAGATTAAACTCTCAATGATAATCTATTATAACTAGTAGCAAAATAAAAAAATCAAGTTGCTTATTGTAACCATGATTTTATAAAATAGAAGCTGCTTTAAAATGGATAATGGGTGCCGAGAATCTTATTTTTAATCAGATGGAAGCTGTAAACAGATTACTTTTACAACAAAGGACGAAATGTGAAGATGGCAGAGCATGTCTCTGTGGAATTTATAGAGTGAATGTAGCACGAGATAAGCAAGTGCAAAAATTCCAGAGAAAATAATCCCAGTGTAAACTATTCTGACATTAAGGCTGCTTGTGAATTAAGTGGTAAAGTGCTATGTAATGAGTGGAAATAGTGATTTCCCAGAAAATTAGTAGAATAAATCTATTTTTCACTTAAATGATACTCTTATTGAAATAAATAAATATACTATATATTTTAAACTCTGTAATGCATAAGCTGCGTTCATTAGGAGACTTTGCCGGTAAAGGCAAAGACCCAAAATTTCATCTTGAGAGGCATAATGAAATGATACATGCTTAGATGAGTGTAGGTGATTTCCCTAGTAGGATTCACAACTCAAGTTTTGCTCAAACTTATCTTGAATTATCTCTTGTAATATTTCATCCATTGCAAAATGGAGCAAAACTATTTGGTTCCAATGGTAGTCTGTTTTGACTTTTCCAACTGTTTTCTACGTCATCACTCCTTTCTGTTAGTAGAATGGGCTGGTGGGAGGAGGTTGTAGACAAAAGTAGGCCACTGAGAAGCAAAACTCCTATGAGAATCTATAGACTGGGCTAGACCACAGAGATGTAAAATTTATGAGAATCTGATGTATTTGAATTATCTTTGTATTTTTAAAAATGAATTCACAGATTTTATTTTAGATTAATACATGAATTATTTTATGGTGTTTTAAATTTGGGGATTGAAAGTTCAATGTCTTTCTGCTAAGGAAGATACATGACAGATAATTCTTCAGAATATAGTCTTTGCCTCTACATTAAAATAAGTTATCTTAACGTATTTGCATATGGATTTGTGTGGTCACAGTAATGTTGGTTTCTGCAATATTTTCTAACTCGCCTTCCGATTCCTGGCTTCTTTCCACAGCCACTAGCTTTTTTCCCCCATGTATTTTGTTAATGAGTTGTTAATATAAACAGAAAGATTTTTAAGGAGTCAGGAAAAATCTGAAAAATACCATAGGTATAGCCAAGCAGCGCAGAAATAATTCAAGCTGTATCCCTTGCCAAATCAAAATATTTTCTGCTTCAGTTAGAAATAGAGGCCTGCAATACCTACATAAATAGAATAGGACAATTGGCATCTACAAAAAAAGATTTCAGTTGCTCCTTTCCTTCCCCAGTTTCTCAGTTGGATTTTAACTATATCTGTAGTTATAACTACTGCTGTTTCTCAGAGGAAAAGACAAAGAATGTTAATAAAAATAGCAGAACTGAGATCCACAATTTTCTCTGCTCTGCCCCTACAATATTAATATTTGTCTGGACTGAGAGGTAGGAAGTTTTTTATGAAGCCATTATGAATGGCAGCTTATCCACATCCCAGAATCCCAACTGTACAAGGTTATAGAATGTGTGAAAGTTTTCTATACTTCTGAGGGCTTCCTTAACCCAGAAGACTGTATGAACTTGTGAATGAAGACCTTGGAAAAATCGAACAATACTAATACATGCAGCAACATCCACACCAGGGATGAGGGGAGTCAGAGTGATACAAATAGCATCATGGCTTTGCAATGAAAACCCTTTGCTTGTTTTATGTATACCAAGAGAATCTGAAGACACCACTAGATATGCACTATGATATACAGTATGAACCTTCTGCTTTTTGTTCATGAGGGGAAGTTAGGAGGAGCTGTCATGAGACAAATACTAGCTCAATGCAACTAATTGTAATGAACTCAAACTCTTGTTTACCAAAAAGCTATAAGACCCATAGCTTTATAGTACTAAACCCAACGTAATATGATTCATAGCATAATGATAGACTTTAATGATTGTAATTATTTTACTGGATCAGGATACTTTAATAATACCAAATGTATTCCATACTCTAGCAAATAAAATCCTTGGACTTTGACATCTAAAAGATGATGGAACTTATTCCAGCCTTTCCTTGAAAGTTATAATTTACTTTATTAGCCATCAGGAACTGCTGAATTGATTTTTTAAATTCTTCATGTCAGGCCAATAAAACAAATAAAACTTTATTTTCAGAACAGCATTTGAGTATCTTAATTATCTTAATTTTAATTTTGAGCAAAATATTGAATCTGTTGGAATGTATTGTTTCAGCGTATTCCCTTCTCGGTCTAAAGGCTGAGAACCTTTAATATAATTTAAAAATTGCCAACATACATGTGTGACCTGACACAAGATATTTCTGGGCTAAAAATTCTGTCAATGAATGGACATTTGCCAGATATGGGAGTTTCCAGTTGTACTCCAATGTTAGAGTCACAAATGGGATTGAGATACTACTGAGATTCAGATGGTATAGAATTGCATAAGTTAAATTAACAGAGGCAGCTGAATTAGCAATTTGGCCTTAGACTGCTTGAAAGACTGTCTTAAATTATACTGCTGAACATTACAGAGACACTTATTTGTCTGCCTAGTGTAAATGATAGTTAAATAGGTACAACAGTTAAGGGTTTCTTGATAGCATCTCTCTGACGCTGACCAGGTTCCTTCATTAGATATAGTATTGCTGTTACTCAGCTGCAAAAATATGATCTAGTATTAGTTGGTAGAAAAATTAGAGCTTTCTGCATTTTTTTGCTACTATCTAAGTGCTGTCCAGAATTAAATTATCGTACCTCTCCTTTAAAGCAGATTGAAGATCACTATGAACTAAGAATCACTATTATGGTATGTGATTGAATTTGTGCATAGTTGGTCCATGATGCATGTAGTGTTCAAAACGAATCTTTAAATTTAATCTTGATAATTATTATTTGCAATATTCATCCTTAGCTTACTTTATAGATTTCAGTTTTCTTTAGATTTTTCAACTTGAATCATTATTAAACCCTGACCACCCTCAAGGGAGATGCCTTGTGTCTCTCTTCCCCATTCAAAACATACAAAGGTAAATGGACAATTAGAAGTGAATTATTCTAAAAATCTTGGATAACAAAAGGGTTCTCAAATCAGTATTATAGAATTCAAACAAAGCATTCCTCCTCAGAGCCTAGAGACAGAGCTGACAGCTAATTTCATATGCACTGACTGAATCCCTGCAATCAAAACCTATGTTTCTCTTGTCACAAAGACTGATATTCAATAAGCGAGCAACAGAACTTTGTTGAGGATATAAATAGATATATTAAATTTAGAAATATCTCAGGATCCCTCTGCTATGTTGCCAACACACAAGACCAGCTTCAGAACAAACAATCAAGCAACGTTATAGAGAATGGCAGCCAGGAATCCAGGTAGGTGATATCCAAACATAGCATTTTGGAGTCCGCAAATGCTATTTGGAGCAGATCTCTAGAGGGAAAATGTCAATTATGTAAGACTTTCAGAAACCTTACAAAATAAGTTCTGCAAAATATTTGGAGGGTTTTTCCTGAAAACTCCTGCTTATCTTCTATGAGCAGAATTTACATTACCCTTAGTTAAAGCTTGTATCTGTATAAATAAGATCCTGATCAACTTTTACAAAAGTATCTCTCTCAAAAAAAAGAGAAAAATAAAATAAAAAAAGAGAAAAAAAGAAAAAGAAGAGAAAAAAGAGAGAAAAAGAAAAAAGAAGACCAAATTCATTGTCTGGCATGTCTGGATCTGTTAGTTTAGCAGAGCACCTAGAAATGAATCTCTTTTAAATGAGATAAAAGTGAAAGCACTTGGATAAGTAGTCACTCTCAGAACTATTCCTCTGGAACCTGAGGAACCATGAAAGTTGGTTTATAGTTTAGAATTAAGAGGGTTATGAATCTTATCATGACATCCAGGTTCTTGACTTGGTATGACAGGTATGAATTTGGCTCATAAAAAAGCTAGGTCAACATAATTTTCTAGAAAGTTTAGCAAACATTTATAGCTTTAAGATCACACCCACAGCAATGACTGAGGGTAGAAATCAGGAAATTCTTGCTGAATAAAGACTCTGACCTTGAGGTTATTCCCAAACTCAGGATTTAATCACATTGCCTTGTGTATTGCCTATCACATGTGAAAAATATACTGAGAAAAGGTGGAGAATCTCTGAGCTCAGTTCAGATAAAAAAAAGCTTCCTTCTGGCTGATTTTAGTAAAGGCACGTACGTCACACCGTATAATTTTATTTGTGCTCATCCCACAGAGGATTCCTATAAATCATATAGAAAGATAGAGGGGAGGAGGATCAGTGCTGAATTAAGGTGTCCCATTTTAATTGTATTTCATTATTTTTTATTTCATATTTTTAATGTTAATGGATATAATGGCTGATAGCTCTGAATTTTTAACAAATAAACTTATTAAAAAATACATGAAGATAGAACTTAAATTTTCTTGAGGCTCACAAAGATGTCTTAAAATTCTTGAAAGTAAATAAATGTAGACATGTCTTCCCTTTTGAGCATCCTAGAAGTTCATGACTTTTTTGAACTACAACATTTTGTTTTTCTTTAGTGATTAGGTATTGGTTTATTTCTAAAGAAGGATTAATATTTTGCTTTTATAATGACATTTAGAATGGAAGAACATAACATTCTAATTAATAAGTTAATATAAAAACAAAATCTTTCTTATTCTCTCATGCATGCATGTGCGCGCACGCAAACACACACTGATCAACTTTAGCTGCATCAGTAATTAAAATAAATCCATCATGCCTGTTCCAAGATGCATCCAATTAATCTGAGTTACAAGCTCCAATTAGATCTCATTGATGGGCTGTATTTTACCAGACAAATTGGCTTGTATAGTGGCTTTTTGTGTTCTCTGAACATGCTGTAATTTAATGTTAAGACCTTGATTTTGTTATTTTGCAAGGTAGCTTGAAACTAATTGTATATAATCTCTCCACAATTCAATTAGAACAAATTCTACTTCATTCCAATCTTTAACCTGAAAGACTATAATTAATTCTGGAAACTTTAAAGGGAAAGGAGAAGTAAACAAGAAAGGAAAGAGAAACAGGTGGACAACAGAAGATAAGAGTGACTGAGAGCTGGAAGTCTAACTTAATATGCTCCTTTTTCATCTTCCATCAATACCACTTCCAAGTTTGATGCATTCTGTAAAGGATTGCTATCAATTCTCAAACAAGCTGAAATCTAAGGTGAATGCTAATTCATTTGGGTTGAACTTTGGGGTTAAGAAGAGATACAATATCACGTCTGTGTTAAATTTATTGTAGTTTTGGATCAGTGACTCTAATGCAGTGGGCCTGTTCTAATTATGGTATAAACATCTTTCTTTTTTCTTTGTCAAAATACAAAGCACCAATGATTACCTTGAAGACCAGGTTACTTACGAGAGTGCTTTATTTTTCAGATCCCACCTGCTTATGAAGTTGAGCTGGGAGGATCTAGGGCTATTTGGCAGTAACTGGAGACCTGGCCTTCTCTGAAGGTATCCACAAGGTTTGAAGATAATCCTTTTTATGATAAAGGGAGCAGTTTCTTGTGGCTGGTACAAGAGTCTTTAAAAAGTTTCTATGGTCAGGATGTCAACTGGTGTTTTATTGTTTTAACTGTTTTACTCATTTGTTCTATTTGTTGTCAGGAATTTTGTCATCCATCTAGAGACAAATAATTTGTGATACCAAGATGTCAGGCAGTGCTAATTCTAATACTAAGCTGCATAAAATGTAAGAATCAGCTCTATGCTTTCTACAAGCAAGTTTCAAAGAACTAGGTGTTTGTGTTAACTTTCATTCCATCATACAACTTTTTCTGTCTGAAAATTTGTTATGTATGTTCGATTTGACAATGCAACACTTACGTAGGAAATGGGAAGTATTAGTGCTCAGGTCTTCAGGATGTTGCCAGCAAATTCCTGGCAAACCCAGATGGCATGGTCAGTAATGAGGATTGCTCGGAGTTTCAGTTCAATATCTACAATATAAAAGGGCCTGTGGCAAACCTATAGATTTCAGATGTCCAATTATCATTTCTTAACTTCGGGAGTTTTGTCTGAAATCTCCAATCCAAGACAAAGCATTGAAATAGAAGTTCCACTTTTTTCTCTACTTGCAGTTGTTTCATCCCTAGATTTTATTATTTATTTGTATCCCTCCTTTACTATTTTTATAAATAACTCAAGGCAGCGAACATCCCCAACACATCTTCCTCCTCCTATTTTCCTCACAACAACAACCCTGTGAGGTGAGTTGGGCTGAAAGAGAGTGTCTGGCCCAAGGTCACCCAACCAGCTTTCATGACAAAGTTAGGACTAGAACTCACAGTCTCCTGGTTTCTAGCCTGGTGCCTTAACTACTAGAGCAAATTGGTTGGATAAAAAGATGGATCAAAGTCAGAACTTCTGCCCTGGCTATGTGCCCAGTGTCTGGCACCATTGGCTCTCAGAGACCATTCAAATTCACTTGGCTAAAAAATGCTAATGGCAAACTCCAGTCTTTAAGTCTCTCTTTTGAGAACCTCTGAGCATTAGGATTTGAAAATGCTAGAATCTTCTTAAGCAGTGTACCTGGGGTGTAGCTTTTCAAACTAGCTTAAGACTAGTTCCACACTTTGTGGATTTTTTTCAGGTTGCCTATGAGCATTGCCCTATCTTATGATTATATTAAAATTCTGCGGGGCTTTCATCCTGGCTAGGTTGGATGTATTATCATCTACAGCCCTGACATAAAAATACAGTGGTGCCTCACAAGACGAGATTAATCCATTCCGGAAGAACGCTCTTAGTGCCAAATGCTCGTAAAGAGAAATGCAGTTTCCCATAGGAAACAATGGAAAGTCAGATAATCCGTTCCACGCCCCAAAAATATTCACCAAAAAATCATTT
>JANHZU010009872.1:43367-58210 GCA_032468055.1 Acrochordus granulatus | reverse complement strand
AAATGATTTTTTGGTGAATATTTTTGGGGGCGTGGAACGGATTATCTGACTTTCCATTGTTTCCTGTGGGAAACTGCATTTCTCTTTATGAGCATTTCGCGCTAAGAGCATTCTTCTAGAATGGATTAATCTCGTCTTGTGAAGCACCACTGTATTTTAAAAATCCCAACATTCCTGTAGGTTTGTACTTTTGTTAGCAATAGCATTATCCCAGTCTGGAAACTGACTGAATGTAGGGAGTTCATAGAACATAGGGAGTTCATAGAACATAGGGAGTGGTGGTGGTAGTGGAATCCATAGTAAAAATGGTTAATTAATGTATAGATTACCTGTAACACTTCCTCCTCTGATATTTTTAAAGTGAACAAATGTAACTGAGGTAACATACTGTCATGTGATTCAGCCACAAAGATCTGTTTTAGAAATATTATTCAGAACATGAGAGCCAGCTTGGTCTAGTGGTTAAGCCACAAGCTAGAAACCAGGAGGTCATGAGTGCTAGTCCTGCCTTAGCCATGAACGCCTGCTGGGTGACCTTGGGCCAGTCACTCTCTCTCAGCCCAACTCAACTCAACTCAACTCACAGATTGATGTTGTGGGGATAATAGGAAGAGGAAGGTGTGTTGGATATGTTTGCCGCCTTGGGTTATTTGTAAAAATAATAAAGGTGGGATGCAAATAAAATAAATAAACTGAGTAGCTGCTTATTCTTGTTTAAAGCTGACTGAGGAATTCTGAAAGTTGAAGTCCTCACATCTTAAAACTGCCAAGGTTGAACACCCCTGGTCTGTTGGATATTCACATTTGCACACCAGTTATCTTGAAAAAGCAACAGTGGAAAAGAAATATCACAGAATAGGTTGTCTCTAGCAGTTAAACGCATACGTACATACATTTGATATTCACATGAATTTCTTCGTTCTTTATGCGCATTTTGTTTTGCAGATTTTCCAAGATTTTTTGTTTCAGAAGCAAGGATCTGTAGCAATCCTAAGGCTAGAAGGAAAGTGATGAGTTTTTTTTGGTAACATAATTATGGTGCACCAGAAATGGTATCTTCTGTACTTTGCAAGATGCATTGCAGGAGATTCCTTTTCCCATTTCATCAACGAATGAAGATTTGCTTAAATGGGAGGAAAATGTTTGGTAGTTTTACCATGATTAATATTCATTATTTCTCAGACTCTGCCAGTGTTGCTTATTGCTGTTCATATTTATTTTTAAATGTTACATTTCTATAACTTAGTGTTGCAATTAGCTAAGTCTCTGTACCGCCCAACATATATACAAACTTGCCTCAAAAGCAAAGCAATATTATGCATCTCTGTGCAAAAATAAACCCTACTGAGTTTTCAGTGGACTGATTCCCAGGAAAGTAGCATAGTAGTGCTAAAAATGTAGAAGTTAAGCAGCATCAGTGCAATTTTATTTACATTCTCTTTATAAGTAAATTTGATTATTATAACTTTAGTAAGTAAGCTTTGGATTTTAGCCTAGGAGAACACTTTTAAATATGTATGTCAATAAGTTTATTCCAAGGAAGTACCTGTGGAATATTTCAGACTATGAAACTGGTTTATATACTCTATTAGCTGATTCTACCTGGTTTTCTGAATAGATTTCTTGGGCAAAGAAGAGACTGAATAAATTAGTTGCTGGAGGAGAATTTGAGCAGCTGCACTGGACAACCAGAAGGGAGCTGGAATGAGAAACATGACAATCTCACATTCTATGGTGAGAATGCTTATTAAATTTACTTAGGCTGCTACTCCACAATTAACCATCTGGCTGGGTAAAAATGGAATTAATTTATATGTTGACCAACAGTATCTATTGACAATTTGCATTACAATAAACACCTGTTACCACTTTTAAAAGCCCTTTTCCTAAAAAACCAAATAGGAAACAACACTGACGGTTACTGTCAGGGCCAGCACATGCTAATGTCACTCACTTATATGGTTCAAGTGATGTATAAACAGATCTATCAAGCAGTCTGAAGAGCCTATGATTGAAACAATGGTATTGAAAGTATCTACTGAACTTTCATAATTATGGCTCTACATATTCATGATAAGATCTTTGAACATATTCATGATAAGATGTTTGAAAGCCCAGTATCCTGTAAATTATCAAAGTCAAAAGCTTGTCTCTAGTATCTTTTTTTCCAGGACTTTAGTAACTGAATGGCATTGGAGGAAATGGTTTTGTAAAGAATGCATATTTTTAAGAAGGTAAAGTAACACAAGAACCTGAAAATAAATGGTTCTGTGAGGTTTCCCTACTCTAAAGCTCCAAGATCCAATTCAGTTAATATAATTGATAGCCTAAGACCATGATTTTTGAAAAATATATTTTATTTATACAGTTTAGATTTATCCATGCCTTAACTAAGCTTATAGATGGAAACATGTCTTTCTTTTTCATTTTATACCCAGAAGAACTCTGAAAGTTGAGTTAGGGTGAGAGCAAGTAACTAACCCCAAGTCAACCAATGAAGTCCGTGGCTAAATAGGAATTTAATCTTGGATATCCCCTAAAACATTTACATGATGGTCCAAAAAAGCAAAGACTTTCTATTTCTCATGCTTTCTTTTTTCTGCTGTTCAACGGTCTAGAGGAAAACCAGTAACTGATGCTACCAAGTAATGATAGAGAAACTCAACTTAAGTATTCCTTAAGCACTTCTCCCCTAGAATCTTTTATGTGAGATCAAACGGCTCTCTTTTTGACATCTGCTTTAGTTCTTTTAGTCCTATGGACATGACCAGGCCACTGTAAATGGATTCTTTTTTTGGTACTTCTCTCTGCATTAACTTGCCACCTTCCATGAATGCAATGTTAAATTTTATCATATCATTAAAAAACAAACATCATCCCCACCCACCCCCTCTAAAACCTGGGCTTCTTATGAGTCTGAAGGCCTGCCTCTTCTAGTATCTGTCAATATGGCAATAACCACAGAGACAGATACTAGGAATAATGTTGTGTCGCAATCCTGGAGAAAGTTGAACCTGGCTTTAGTAGCATGTGCTGGTCCTACATCAAGACCAGCAGCTCTTGTAGTCATAGGACCAAAGTAGATTGAACAATAGAGTTATGTGAATATGGATCTTCAAGTTTTAAAACTAATATGAATATTTATTAGATTTATATCATACATGCCATCCCAGAAACCTAAGGTAGTATGCACTACTTCTTCCACTTATTTATTATCTCAGGAAGTGAGATAATAAGTGAGCAACAGGTTTAGTTAATAGTCACAAAGTTATTTCAGGCCTGGATTGGGGATTTGAACCACAGTACTGGTATAACGGGGGTGTGTGCGTGTGTGCGTATGTGCAGTAGCCAAGCAGTTAAGACTTTGGCCTTGTAGCTGAAAGGTCAGCAGCTTGGCAGTTCAAGTTCCAAGTGCCGCAGCATAATGGGATGAGCTCTACTTACTTGCTCCAACTCCAGCTCCTAGCAGTTCAAAAGCATGTAAAAATGCAAGTAGATAAATAGGTATTTCCTTCACTGAGAAAGGTAACAGCGTCCATGTGCCTTGGTGTATAGTCATGCTGGCCACATGACCATGGAAGCATTTTCAGACAAACACTGGCTCTCTCGTCTGTGAATCAGTGATGAACATCACCCTCTAGAGTCAGACACAACTGACAGGGGAAAGTTTTACCTTTACCTTACTGGCATAACAAACCAGCCAGTAAGAACCAACAGTGAGATGGAATGGAGAAGAAATCAGAGTGGGATTCAACAAGAAATCAGGTGATTGCTTTCCCACTGGTTTCTTGCTGTGAGCATTATATGGTAATAGCTCCCGGATTCCCATGAGATCCCAAAAGGATTATTTGTCCTTTGCTGAGGAAGTAACTGTGGGAAAGATCTGATTCAGTAAGTCAATGTGATGTAGTGTTTAGAGTGTTACCTAGTGAAACAAACTGCTATTTCCTGCTCAACAAAAAGCAAAGATTATCCTTTTTTCTCATGCATCCTAGTCTGATCTCTTTAGTTGTTATTTCTTAAATTTCAGTGATAGTGTAACAGGCTGGAAATCCATCCACACACCTTCTTTGTTATTGGTTCATAATAACTGATTAGATTTATATCATGTCTTTTCTTCAAGAACTCAAAGTATGCAGTTCTGCATTTTATTCCCACCCACAAAAGTAAGGTAATTTGGGCTGAGAGTAACCTACCGAAGTCATGGACTTAATCCAACTCTTTAAAGTCTTAGTCCAACTTTTGATCACTGGCTTTTCTCCTTTAGCATGGGTTGGTTGATTTTGCATATGAACCTTTTTGGACGTCATGGAAACAAATAATACATGTTTATAATGTTTAGTTGCTGCCAGATTCCTTATTTCCTGATTTACAAATGTTATGTATGTTTGCTGCTTAATCTGAAGCATTGATGAGCTTGTTTTATTGACATTCATCTTCGCTCTCTGATGTCTTGCTTTTGCTTGTAGCATAGCTGAAGAATTCAGCACAAAAACAGGACATCCAGAACAATGACACTGTTGACCTCGTCACAGATCTCCGATCTCTCATTTGCTCCTCTTGTGATCATGTTGTTTCTACCCTCCAGCTCTTTTATTTAGTCAATCTGCCACCTGTTTTTCCTTCCACATGTGTTTCCATGCTGAATGTTGACTAAAAGAACAAAATCATATATTGGATATCACATAATGATTGAAGTCAGGTTAAAAGTAAAAGTCTGAATGGTTAGGGGCAGGGTGTCTCATGTTGTTCTTTTCTGACCTATAGTTTTGGAATAAAAGTATGATTGTTAATATCCCCTGGGTTGGTGAGCATCATTAATAGGACTGACTTAGGTCTCAGACATTTATTGAATTATATCCTGTATTACACAGAGTCAAGTGGAAATGATCCCTTCATATTATGTTTAATTAAAACATTGAGGCCTTAAAAAGGACCTAGTTTTAAGTATTCCTGAGCCTACAGTGTATTTGAAAAGGGAATGGTTGTTTAGAACCAGTCTTACTGCACAATAAGATGAAGTGATCTGCTCCAGGTGGTAACCTCAGGAGAGAGAAGAAGGCTGAAGACATAACAGAGAGAGAAAATTGGCATCTGCTTTATACAACAATCTTTAAAGTGGTATTAAAAACGTATTTTTTGGGCTTTGCCTTAGCAGCAAAATGTCACAAACCAACACTACAACTTCATAAACATGGTATCAGCACTTCCCTTTGATTACTTAGAGCTCAGAGACAGCTATAATGTAGATTAAAATGCAACATTCCTTGAGCACCTCATTTCTTAAGTACAAAAGTACCCCACTAAGCACAATTCCTGAAATTTTCCTTCAAATCCTCCTTCAAATTCTCTTTCAATGAATTTTATGAGAACTTGCAGAAATGAGAATTTCTTTGCTTGACAACCTTATAGATTGATATGCAATTCTCTTTTTCTCTTTTTTACTGTCTACTTTAGTAGAATAGTATTCTGATCCATTGGGATTTTTCAACATCTTTTAAAAATCTTCAAAATATTTGCATATGTATCATTCCCTAACACAGCGGTATTTTCAAAGGAACTTTTTTAATGAACACAGCAGTTTATGTACATTCCTCAAGATTTTTTAAAAATTAGGTAAAGAAAGAATGGGTCTCATGTTTATAAATCTGTATTTCCTGGATGAAAGTTCTTTTTATAACAGAAGCATGCTTTTATGCATTCAACTTTCAGAAATGTATGTGCTTTTTCAGTATTGTTTGACTAAGATATTGATTTTCCTTTCTTATAATTTCTTTGGTAGAGAAATATAGAAATTAATGGAGTCCCTTTTAAACACTGCCTGGGATACTCTGTGGAATGTTTCTGAAGTGGTAAATAAAACTAAAAAACAAGCATCTAATTACAACTATAGAATAGCAGAATATTGTGAAGTATAACTAAAAGCAGCAGTGTTGAAAGCTCGTAAAACCCATGCTAACAAGGCACAGTCATATAAAATATTAAAGACGTAAAGAAATAAAGGGCTGCTTTGAAAAATAACAAGACTTCATTACAGAAAGGTGCCCCACCACCATTAGATAGGACCTATGTTAGGTCACCTTCTTAGCTGTGATCAGAAGAAAGATCTCAGAAGGAAATCTTAGATCCAATCAGAGTCGGGCGCAACAAATATTCTTGAACTGGTCCTAAAATAACTAGGCTAAGACTAAGAGCGGCAGCCGGAAATTTTGAATGATAAGTCCCATTATACAGTGCCTTTGGCTATCGTGGTAGTTACTCCAGCACTGCTTCTGAGCATCAGGTTTGATTGCCTTGCCTCTGAAGTCTTATTATTAACTTTTGACATCTTTGAAAGCAGGGAAACAATCCATGGGTTTGTTTCAAGCATGTCCAGATCATATTAGCTGGGACTGAAGCCCAATTTATTTGGAAGGTATTACGATGAGTAACGTAGTAGTAACCTTGCTGATGTCTCCAGGTATTTGTAGCTGACTGCAAATTTGGAAATGGAGCAGTTGCAGCCATAATGTTGTCAAGAGGCATATGTGAGAGCATTGTGTTAGTGCGACCATATCTGTGCTGCAAAAATTTGCATGACCACAGATAGCAGCAAAGAGAATAGAAAACTCTAATTTTTGCTCCTTTGTAGTGGTAAACGAGAATTTTGCAGTCCAAATAGGATCATTCTAACGACGCTGCAGCAGCGTAGCTAAAATCTCAGCTAACCGTGCCAGAAATGCCTTAAGAGGTTTCAGCTCAGTGAGAGAACGCCATTCAAAAGAAGAGGTGATTTTATTTTCCAGAAAAACAGAGTACTGCTGAAGAAAGTACAGACTGGTTAACAAGCAAACAATACTCTGGAAGTCTTTAAAACAATTTGAAGTTTTAGAAAATAAACGTAAATGACATTATTGCATTTTTTTAAAAAAAACCTTCCGTTAAAATTATTGTGTGTCATTTTTATAAGAGCACCAGCTTAGCAATAAATACATAAATGTTAATGTTTTAACATTTGGAAAAAGACATTGAATGCTGAGTATGTTATTTGCAAGCTGATTAAAAGAGATTGTGGTGTATGAAATTTGTTTCTGACTCACATGGTTAAATCCTTGCTTAAAACATAAGAAGACAGTAATCTTTCAAAACTTTGTAAGGGAGGGAAATGAAAATTCAGCTGTGTGTGCTTCCCAGATAGAGAAGGTTTTATTTCTCTCCTCCCTACTCCTCTCTACTCTCCCTGCCATGCACAAGATTCATTTGCAGTTTTTGGAGAAGACATTTATCCAGGTGTACTTAGCTTGATCAGAGAGCCTATTGTGAAACCACCTTCACCCTATTTGAATCACACAAGCAAACTTCTGCTAAATCAGAGTTTGGGGGAAATTGGTTTATTCTCTTTACAAGTCCCATTTTTGCAGTTAGTTAAACAAAACCTGAGAAGCATGAATTCAAAGGGCATCTGATTTTGTTGTTTTTCTTCTTATTAAAGTTTAAATTCTGAATGTTGGAGAGAAAAACAAAGAGTAGAAATTGGCAATGGGATTGAACACTCTTGTAGGCTAATTAGAAGGATGAAATGTGGTGAGGGAACTGATCCGATCAGTTGCAATAAAATGATAGCAGAGCTCAGACAATTGCTAAACTACAGCGTGGCTTGTTTGGTTTAGCTGAGCACGTAGCATGGAATCAGTGGTGAGGGGTTGCAAACATGGTTTATAACTTAGCAGAGGGATAGTCAATTATGGAGTATGATGACCTCCGAAGATGGAGACATCCAACAAAACTTTGCTGCCTCGTTGTGTAGATGGTCCATACATGTTGCTTTAGTTTGGGAAGGTTCAAGGCCCCCACTGGATAATGGCCATCACAGGGTATGTTTGACCAGCCATTCTTGTTCATACACACATTCATTGTATGCTTGTTCTGAGAAGAATGCCTGCAACTGCCTTGGGTCCAGAGAGGTGTGGGGGGGGGAGGAAAGAAAGAAGGAAAGAAAGAAAGAAAACATATATACAGCAGGAGATTTAAAACATAGCTGAAAATTCCTTCCAAGGGTATTTCCCAAGGGGTGGCCAGTTGTCTTTCCACAAAACTCCTCCTCTTCCAAATTTTAGAATGCAGCCAAGATTGACTGCAGATTTCTGACTACAGTGAAAAAGTAGTCAGATACATTTACTCACAGAGAACTAACAGTCAATCAGCATTTGCGCTTCCCACTCAATATTTGTGTGTGCCTGTGTGTACGTGTGTGTGAGTCCGTCCAGATCCCGCCCTGATCTTGGAAGCTCATGTGACATTTGTAATAAGGAAGTTCTTTTATCAGTTCTGGTCCCAACCTGAAGGGAGAGATCTGGCTTTGTTGACACAAATGCTGTTACCTTGAAGTGAATTATTATAAATTATGATTGTGAGGAGGCCCTTCAAGACACTCTATGAACACCCTGGGCAGTTGGCCCATAACAGTGAATGATGTTTCACAGTTCAGTCCAGTTCAAGGTACTCACAATGGTTTAAAGAATTTTACACGGCTCAGGCACATATTATTTAGAAAACTGTCTATTCCTGAACATTATTTTAATGTTATGAATGGTGTTTCGTTTGTGAGTCTTGAGAGAGATTATATTTGAGATCAGCAATTGATTCTGTTTTCTCCATAAATGGGTCCCCATTATGGAACATGCTGCCGCTAGAATGGAAGTAAGTACACACTCATTAAGACAATTTTGAAGTGGGGCTCAAAACATATTTATTGCCCGGGCCTTTTAATCTTATTGAATTGGTTAGTTAGTTTTATATGCGTTATATACTTATGAATGTTTTTATGGATATTTTTGTAACTTTGAAAACTATCCGTAGCTGTTAAAGAAAGGAATTGTATTTAAAATAAATAGCTAAGCATAGAGAATTATTAACAGGTTAATATTCAGTTGTTGGATACCCATTAATGCCTTCTGCTGATCAATTTTATAGCAAGACAAACATAATTTTCTTCTTATAATGTGTTTGGGGAAATGTCACATAGAGGAGGAAAGCTTCAAGCACATATAGGCCTTTTTGTATTATGATAGAAAAGGGCTGGGGATTCTGTGTATCTCCAGATACTGTTGAACTATCGTAACCAACTAACTTGATCAGTGATATGGGATTCAGAGACACCTGGAGGAACCAACTTCTGTAATGCTCTTATAGCACATGACAGGCACGTGTTTGTCTTTGAGACTAAATTTTCTGTGTATCCAAATTCCCAAATATCATTTGGTTCACTTCAAACTCAAAAAAGTACAGGAAAATAAAAGAAAGTGTCCAGGAGAGAATACCTAGTAGAAAATATATCCTTGGCATATAATCAGTGATTAATATCTATGAGGATTTGGAACCAGTACTGAAAATTGCAAAATATTTTTTCCCCCATTTTGCATTCCTACTACATTAAATACCTATATTGAGAAAATTGAGTTCTGTCACTGTTACATAAATCTTGTCTGTTGCTTGATGTTAAGGAAACCTCCCCACCTGAGACATGCTGGACAGAAATCATAAATATATTATATAAACATCAAATTCTCGTTATAAAAAAATTGATTTGTCTAATTTGTCTGTCTGCCACCAAGCCCTCATTTTAAGAATTTAGTTCTTGCTTACTAAGAGTTTTTCAGTTCTGTTCTGGCTCTGAATATGTTTCCTGTTTTTAATTTATTGAGCACACACACACATAATATTAGTATGAAGTATATGTATGACTTGACCCAATTCCATATCTTGGGGTGTTTCCCTGAGCTGTATTCCACCCACGAGTTGAGACTGATAAATTTAAGGTGTGTCTTTGATAAAATACTGTACTATCTGAGATTTGGTAAATCAGATCTATAAAATTTACAGTACTCATTATGTTGTTTAATAATATACAATATTATTATAGATTTGCAATATTTCTAGAACTGTCTGCTTTATGTATAAATTATTCTGGATTATAATTGTTGCCTGAATCTTCCCCAACCTGGTGCCTTCCTGATATATTAGAATTTTGTAAACATACTAGATGTGCTAAAAATTGAACACCCCACCTGTGTGGAGGTTCCAGGAAGGTCAAGACATATTTCACGATCCCGTAGACACCATCACTTCATGATTCACAGATCAAACCTTGTCCTGGGTGACAAAATCCTTGAGTTTGAGCTCTGTTCCACTTTGTCATAAATTATGGCCAAAAGCCACAAATGAATGAAAAGAAAATGAAATGTGCTGCTTTAGATCCCCGTCTACATTCCATTGCTGTTGCCCTCCAGGGGCAGCCACCACTTTCTAAAACTATTCATTTAGAAGAAGAAAAGAGAGAAGAAAACAACATCCCCGATGCATAGCTGCAACCCCGGGGCTGAATGAGTTCTTTCCCTTCTAAATATGATACGCTTCTTCATGCAACCCATTCCAAGCTGAACCGGGGTGCCAAAGTCAAATTCTTCACGCTATGGGTGCATTCTGTCATTTTGAGCGGGGAGCATATTTTGGAGAGAAAAGGTTCATGACACACAGGAGGGAGCTGCTCTTTGCCTGAAAGGTCTAAAGACACATTTAAAAAAAGAAAAAGGGAGGAAACAAAGTCCTCGGCAAAGCCCCTCCTAGTGGTAAACCCGACAAAGCATGACCCATCTTGCTTGGCAACAGTGTCATATGTTACTGACTTAATCCACTGGAACGGGAGTTTGATGGAAAAGAAAATGGTGTGAATGAGCAGACACACTGTATTTCAAAGGAAAATTGTCCTTCAGGATGGGCCATAATTCAAGAGCATTTTGCATAGACGAATGTAAAAAGTGCATGATATTCAAGTAAGGCAGTCTCTGTATTGTTCTTTATGTCTCTCCTGTAAAAATCAGACCAGACCTTCAGATCAGGTGCACATCATGTAAAAAATAGTTAAGCTGATTGATAAAAATAGTTGTTCTGTGCATCTGTGTGATGAAATTCCTGCATACCTTTTGTCCACCTTTGAAGTTCCAATCATTATAAGGAAAACAATGGGATGTGTGTTGTATCTATACTGATTCTGCCAAATCTTGGGATAAATTAGATTTTCCACTTTAGTTTTAGATGTACTTCCCTTCACCACCCACCTGTCAGGGCATCTTATGCAGAAATTCATGCTTCAGTTACAGTTCTTCGGAGTTCCTACCGGGAAGGCAAGGAGGAGCTTTCCAAAATGCACAGTATCACTTGCTATAGATCCAGGATCAAATCAGGTTGCCTCCAAACTCAGACGTTCTTGCCTGGATTACGGATACCTCTGGTCAGCTACCTTGGTTAGCATGTTCCTCAAATTCCAAAAGCAACCGGAATGTATAGCGAAGAGATGCTACTCTGCTTATAAGATTTTACTAGCTTGCGTTGGATGCCAATAAAGCTTAAGCAACAAACAGTTAAGTATGGCAGAGAATCGAGAAAATTCTGTGCCCGTGTGCATGCTCGTGTACATATAGTGGGATGGAAAATGAAACTGGCCTGAAAAACAACAGGCTAGGGCATCTTATTTTGCTATTGCTAAAAGCAAATGGGAAATATTAGATTTATCTCCTAACTTTCATTCAGGAACCATACATAGTGCTCCCTTATCATATTTGTTTCTGCAAAAACAACTCTGTGAGGTAGATTGGGCTGAACAAAGAATGTAAAATCACCCAGTGAGCTTTTAGGGCTAAGGATATACAACAGCCTGGGCCTCCCATCTCTTAATTCAGCCCCTTAACCACATTATTCCACATTGGCTTTTTCAATTATCATAATTAAATCAAATTTAACCATGCAAAACCAGAGGTTGTTCAGAATGCGAAGTTTCAGTAGACACCAATACTGCAATGCTATATTTACTTTCTTTGGCAGAAATTTCATGAAATAAATGGGATTTATGCTAGTCCAAACTAGGATTACGCTAGAATTATGCTGGGATGCTCCAGAAACTGGCATCCTTAGAATGAAAAATAATTCACACACAAATTATGTGAATGGGTAAAAATCATTAAAGTTCATGTGATGGAACCTAAACAGTTGTAGAACAACGTACCAACACCGAGATCAACTGTTTTCTAATTCTGTTTAGGGCGTGCGGTAAATTGAAGTGAAGTTGGTTATGTTCAAAAATTATCAGTGGAAATTGGATTGAATTAACTTTTATTTTTTGGGGGGGTTATCTAAAGGTGTGCGGTGACATGAGTGGTTAAGATGCTGGGCCTGTTGGCCGGATTGTCGGTGGCTCAGTTTCGATACCCAAGAGCTGGTGGCTAACAGGGTGAGCTCCCGTTGTCGAACCGAGCAGTTCAAAAGCGCGCAAATGCAAGTAGATAAATAGGTACCACCTACTCCGGTGGGAAAGGTAGCAGTGCCCGTGTGCCTTTGGCGTGTAATCATGCCAGCCACATGATCACGGAAGTGTGTTCAGACAAACTCTGGCTCTTTGGCTGTGAATGGGAGATAAGTACTGCCCCCTAGTGTCGGCCGTGACCGGCAGAGGAAACCTTTACCATTTTTACCTTTACAGATTTTTCAAACCTTTGTTTGCATGTGTATCATTATTGTTTAATTTTTGTTTTAATATTTTTTGTTTTTTAAAAATAATTGTTTGTATCCCACCTTTCTTATTCTGATCTATGATCATAATAAAGATTTGATTGGGTTCATTTCTTGCCTGCCTTTTTTTTGTTTCCTCTCTTGAGTCACTGCATCATTTAAGGTACTTTTCAGAAGTCAGAGAAACTTACATGAAAACATACAACTCTGAAGTCCATCGACTAGGTCAGGATACGCAAAACCCCACAATTGCACCAACCTGTCATTTCACAATTGGCCCAGCAGGGGGCAAGCGAGCATTGCTCATCACAGTGCCAACCACCTTGCTTTTCCTTGCGCTTTTCCCCAAGACAATCAGATCTAAAATGTTAAACAGAAGTGCCTAAGGAAGGAACATGAAAGCTAGAAAACGTTCCCTCTTTTAGATCATAATGGCTTTAAACACAGCCTTTTAAGTATTTAAATACTTCCAAAGGAAGACAAAATAATAAAAGAACACGAAGGACCACCAGGGTGGCCCCTTGTCCCAGTCTACTATGTCGGCAGTGTGGAAAAAGTGCAAAGAGTCCCGTTTCATTCCAACCACGGAGTGTGCAAGTGCAGCATAGCCAGGCAGACACTGGGCAAGAGAAGCCATGATGCAGGGACAAGGTTTGGTGATGTTCTGAACCGACTTGCTATCTTTTTTATTGTTACTAACAATTTCTAATTATTTAGTTTTAATCACCGAAGTAAAAAGAGGAGCCGAGGGCACTTCCAACACTATGCTGTTTTCCCTCTCCAGTACTTCACAAAGCTCTTTTCAGCTGACTTGTATGTACTTATCTTTTCTCCTGCTGATGTTAAAACACTGAGGACATACCAGGAGCACCATCCAATGAGTACTCACCCCCAGATAACCAAGAGCAGAGTGCAAAGCATACCATTCACCATCCACTTGGAGTTCTGCCCCCTAAACTATTACAGACACCGGGGCATTGAAAATCTTATTTTCCATTCCATACAAAAGGAAAATAAAATTGGTCATTGGCATTTTGACAAGCAGACATTTTCTTCAATACTCTAACTGTGATTGCATATTGTTATTTGCTGGAATAGAAGAGGGGTGAGATGAAACAGACCCTCTTGAACACCAATGACATTGTGGGAATGCTGGGTTCAATGCTGATTCTGAAGTGATGAAAAGAGACATGTGGAGGTACTCAGAAATGCTTCTGAAAAATTGCTTCAGAAGTGTCCACTCCCATGTAAGCAATCATATGACAATATTTTTTGGAAGCTGAGTGTGCTTGAAGACAGCAGGCTCCTATTTGTATCAATCAACATTTCTTAGCTTTATTTCTCCACTGTTTTTTATATGAATGTTTGAGATCTCCCCACTTTGAGAGCTGTGGAAGATCTCAAAGATGCAATGTATGTGAGACTTAAGAATATTTTTGACCAACGGTTGCAAAAATTTAACTCCCGGGTTTCTGTAGTAATGTACCTGAATTGCACTCTGGGTTTAAAAAGCATTTTCTGAGCTTTTCGACTCCTCCTGGAGCCCATCCTCAGAGGACTTCAAAGCCAAACTATGCACACAATTGCGAGTAGCAAAAAAGACGATAAGATATTACAATCGATGCCACACACTACACTGATCACCTTTGGATATTTAAAGGCATTGCTGCAGTGTGATGATGTTAATCCCTCCCTCCAATGCCCTTGACTCAGCATGTTTTACCTCTTCTCCAATATAGATGTTCTAATTAACCCAAAAGGCGGGGAGGCACATGACACAAGATGCTAAAAGGGAGTAAGGATAGACTAAATTGGAAAGGAGGAACGGCTGGTACATTGGAGGGGAGTGGGGAAAGTCCTTGAGATGCTGGCAAGACTGCTCTCCTCACAATGCTGCTGCGCAGCTTTTCATTGAGGCGAAGGGCTCCATGGGCAGGCGGCAGTGCCACCCGCCTGTGAATGGGTGTCCTCTCTGTTTCCCATGCCTCCATGGATTCTCTCGCTGTTCTGCTGTCCGCTCTCCCCAGGATCACCACTGAGGAGAAATCAAAACTGTGTCCTTGTTCAGCAGAATGCAGGGCTGGAAGTGAGTTTGGATCTTTGCGTCTTATTGCAGCAGCATGCTCCCTCACCCTGATCTCAAGCATACACCCCGTTTGGCCCACATCATTCAATTCACAATCAGTACAGCTTACTCGATATACAAGCCTGGATTGTTCTTCAGACCTCAAGCGCTCTTTAAATCACATGATGTGGTGACGAAGCGTGGCTGCTGGGCAGGGTGCAATTCCTACCCAAAT
>JANHZU010009872.1:9981-26324 GCA_032468055.1 Acrochordus granulatus | reverse complement strand
AGGACATCTTTCATAAAAACTGAGGACAAGAAACATGACTCTATAAAGGAAAATATTCATTAGAAAGAGACATTAAGAAATCTTAGTTAATGTAAACATTTTATATTTACTGAACCTGCTTAAAGGGTAAGAAAATGCTGTCAATTTATATAATATCCTGAGGATGTTAAGGAATAGAAATTCTTGGCACTCTTTTCTCGAGCAAACTGGGCAGCAGAACAAATTGAATTTCTTTTTTCTTTTTAAAATCCAATGGAATGAGCATGTTTGTTTTAGTGTTTGTTTGAAGTTATACAATTACAGCTTTTCACAAAAAATTGTTTATATAGGCAAGGCAGTCAGATTTAAAAGGAAGGAGGAAGGAGATTTCGGTCTTTACCACTAGTACAGTAGTTGCCAAGTTGAAGGAAATAAACAAAACTTGATTTCTCTTTAAAAAAACACTGCAAAGAATATATTTATTTAAATGCCAAATAATTTGCCTCCTCATTTTAAACAATGTGGTTTTATACAGTGTAGTAA
The DNA here is from genome assembly GCA_032468055.1 of Acrochordus granulatus. Lineage (NCBI taxonomy): Eukaryota > Metazoa > Chordata > Lepidosauria > Squamata > Acrochordidae > Acrochordus > Acrochordus granulatus. Next base: position 25,802 of record JANHZU010009872.1, on the reverse strand, counting down.
ATATGAATATATGGTATTCTGGAGTTTGATAGGCTCTTCCAATCTCATTCTTCCTTGTCTGTGGCTATTCCAAGTCTTATGATAATAGACCTTGCCAATAATATCCCATGTAACATATAGAAGGCTGATATTATTTCCTCATAAAGAGTCCAGAAAAGCTTGCAGAGGTTACATTTATGATGTCCACATCCAATGGTGACAACCTGAGGGCCTCCAGACATTTTAGTTTATAATTTCAGTAACCTCCATTGTTGCTCTATGTTGCTTATGTGACTTGTAGCCTAAAGCTTCTCTGTGCTCCAAACTATTTATCCCCTTATATTCTTCCTTTACTTCTACCCACAAGTGCTATTCTATTAGAAAGGAGCCAATGGAGAAGAAAAGGAGAAAAGGAACTTCTTAGATAAATAGAATTTATAACTCAAATACCATTGAATGTTTATTCATCCTGGGTGCCCTGAAATGGGGATGGAGGTGAAGACTGAACACAAACTGGAACCCATAGGATTAGCCCCTGTAGATTAAGAACCACATATGTCACTGATGGATCTGAAACATTGCCCTACAAAAAGTTTAATGGCTGAGGTTGTAGACTGGCAAGCAATGGACAACAGTATGTCCAATACAAAGGCTTAGATCTTCACCATATCTCAGGGAAATGCAGTTCAATTATGGAAGAAGGTGTTTCCATCATGTTTTGTTTGCATTTTTGGGGAAGTTTGCAGGCAGGAATAATCATTTATTGAAAGGTGGCATGGTTGTTCTACCTATACCTTCCTTTATTTTAAGTTCTCATAGTCTTCTTTGGCTTCCCCAGAGAAGTAGACATGGAGGGGTCCAGCTAAAGATCTGTTCTGTCAATAATCTTTAGTGCTTACTTTTTTTCTCTTCTTCAGATGGTTCTGCATTTCTGACTAGGAAAAAACAGCATGAGAAAAGCAAAAGAAAAATAAGTTTGTTGGAAAATAGTATCTTAAAGCCTACTTTTTAAAATGCATTTCCTCTTAAGGCACTTTATAATCTTGCTGTGTTTCAGAGCTGCTTCAGTTGGAAGTTTTAAACATAGTTTGTCTAATTCCCTGCTGTGTGTCACCAGTCTTAGCACTTTTATGTACAATGAGAGGTGCAGAAGGCTGGAATATAGAGAGATTTAATTCTAAAATTCGAAATGAACTGCTTTTCCCTCATTCCTCTTCATTTTTTTCCCTCAAAGTAGCCACAGTGAAGAAAACCCTGAGTAAATTCAAAGTGATTTCTTTATTTTACACATGAATAGCTTCATAATATGACACCAAGAGTAGCTTCGTGATAAACTAAAGATTCTTTGCCAGGATGACTTATAAAGGTAAAAACAAACAATTCCAGTGTCGTGCTAGTCTTACCTTATTCTGAATGACTGCAAAGAGAATTTAAGACTGAAAAGCAAACCTGCCTTCATCAATAAACCACATAGGTCCTCTCTGCAGATAGCCCTGAGCTGGCAAGAGACAATTTGTGGAATGTCAATTGACATCCACCACTTGGACAACAGTCAATTACACTCGGTTGGTACCTGGATGTCAAGCAAAGCAGGTGATTATTTTTATCGGCAGGCAATGAAAACAAAATACTGTTATTATGTGGAATCTCTTTGTTTCCCAGGTATCTGCAGTGTTATTATTTTGAGGCAAATCATGGAGATAACAACCCTGCTGGAAGAGTGACTTGCAAAAGAAAATGCTTGAATCAGGTCTGGCTTACAGTATTTACTTGTATTAAAAATAAAATGGATGGTAAGATATCTCATTGTACTAAAGTTTTATTATTATTATTCTCATATAACTCTAAAAAGTCTTTAAGGTGCTGAAATAGCACTTGGCAGCTACTTCTTGAAATGACAATTGTCTGCTCTAGTAGAGGATGAAGGACTGTTTTCCCCTTCTGCTATCCCCCTCTGTCTTGTAACAAAAAGAGTGGGCAAGTGATTATAACATCTTATCTAATCTGGACACACACTATTTTATGCAGAAACTGAGAAGTACAGCAGCTTCTGTGAACTGCAGAACTAAGTTCCTTCTTTGGACGTACGATATGCAACAAATACGTCTGAAGAAGACCTCAAAGTTTTCCATGCATTAACAAACATGAAAAGTGTGTGCCGATTTATTAAAAAAGAAAATAAATATGTAAATTTGTTCTTCAGGAACTGAGTACTCAGAAGAGATTTTTCTGAACTTCACAAATCACCTGACGGTTAGGCATGCCCCTGAATGAAAGGCCTCTTGCCTCTTTCTTCTGTGACCAGGCATCAGCTGGATACTTCTGATCTGAGTTTAGAAATATCTTTAATTTTCCCAGTGGGTGGAAGAGGAGGGGAAGAGAATGGCCCCAGGTAGAACATGTTGACCGATTACGAAGCGGACTTTTGTTCTCTGCATTATTGCCTGTCAGAAAAAGCAAAAGATGAGAGACCCGTGGGAATGCCTTTTGAAGATGCTTGAACTATTTTCATACAGCGATTCTCCGGTCACATTGGTTCCTCTCAGCTTTTTGGAGCATCAATATTCCATGACTTGGGCAAAGAGATTGCAGGTAGAAGGTTCACTGGCACTACTAAATATCTCATAGTTGGCATATGTTTAAATATGAATGAATCATCCTTCTTTAAATATGGATGAGTCTGCAAACACATTCCAAAGAATGCATGTGATAATTTATTTATATTTCACCTTTATTATTTTCATAAATAACTCAAAGCAGCAAACATCTAACACTCGGTCCTCCTCCTATTTTCCCCACGACAACCCTGTGGGGTGGGCTGGGCTGAGAGGGGTGACATGCTCAAAGTCACCCAGCTGGTTTCATGTCGAAGGCGGGGCTAGAACTCACAGTCTCCTGGTTTCTAGCCTGGTACTTTAACCACTAGACCAACCGTTCTTCATTACACAAGGTGATTAGCAGTGTTACTATTTTAGCTGACTTGTATCAGTCCGTATTATTAATTAAATTCATTAGAAGTAGCATCCAGCTTTGTTTTTGCCCCTGGGCACATTTAGTTAATTAATCAAAGTTTACTGAAAGCATCAAAATGACAAAGCAGTAATTTTTCTGTGGGCATAACATTTTTACAATATTCTTTTTTTAGTATCTCTCTCAAAACATCTCTTTCAAATATCTTTTGAAATATCTCTTTCAAAAATTACACTACTGAGTGCTTCGGAAGGTTTTCTTTTCAATCCAACAGGCTTCTTTTTCTGTTCGTTTCCTTTTCCTATTCGATCAGTTATCTTTTTTCTTGTCTAACACTGAAAAATCAGATTAAAATGAAATGCACCTGAAAAACAAAATATGTCATTTCGTTCAAGTTTTACCACTGTGAAGATACCTTCATTATACTCTAAGCAAATCTTCGTTTCAGTGTTTTCTGTTAGATGTTTTACTGATGTAGCCGAAGATGTACATTTTCTCATTATTAAGAAGGGACTCTTGGATTATATTTTGTGACTGATTTCCTCAAATAAGAAGTGAAATCTTGTACAGGTTGGCATCTTATTACAAGTGGGAAATATTGTACAGGTGTTATCTTGTTATGAACCATAATGTTCTTGAGAATCTATGAGCCATTTCAAATCTCTGGAGGGGAAATAGAAGTCTGCAACACAGCGTTTTGGCAAGAAGCACATCTGGCATGTAATCATGCACATCTTTAAAATAAGGTCCTGGTAAATTTCATTCTGGCTGAGGGAGACTTTGACTTTTCAAATTTAAGCTGGCAAGTGAATGTCATTTATGACAGATTTCTGATTGATTAGCATGATGCATACACAGAGAAGAAAAATGTAAGAAGCTGCCAATTTTATGAGCTCTCGCGATATTCTTCCTACAGATTTAATTTTCAGTATATTATCCAGATTTTATACTCTAGTCTGTGTGACATGTAGGTTGTTTTTCTGTTTATTGGAAGAATGGGGATAGAATTTCATGTTGTGATCTGAAATAATTCTTGGCAGACCTTATTTCCACTTCATCGAACAAGTTGTGGCTTCATATAAGGTTGCTGTTTGACTATCAAAATCAGTACAAGTTGCTTTAACACTTGGCTTTGTGAGAAGAATGAAGTAATTTCATTTCTCATATTTTCATTGAGATTGAGATTCAGACTGATCAGGATCTCATTTTAGGGCAAGCTTAATCTTTGTTTTTACTCGCCTGTTCCTATTTTTATATAGATGATCTCTACTTCTCTACCCAATCAAAAATGTGTATTTCAGTTTCAGGCTTATCACGATGAGGAACTTCTAAAGCATGCTCCTTCAACTTCTGGTATTAGCTGGTTTTATGTAGATAAGTGACTGTTATCATAATGTCCCACCTGATCCCTGGATTTTCACTGACAATATTAGTTGAATCACTTTCCAATTCTTTCATCTTATAAGATAGATTTCAAACAAAATAACAGGAATTCTGGGCTGCCATGAACAAGAAGATGACCAGAAAATGGCACTCCTCCTGACAGTGGCTGGAGCAGATGCTCTCCATGTGTGTAAGACATTTACATTCATGGATGAATGAAGAAAGAAAGAAATGTAAGGCGTTCCTTTAGGAATTTGAGGCTTATTTTGTACTGTCAAAAAAGGTAACATCAGAAAGGTTTGTATTCAGATCTGCCTACAAAAGAGACTGAAAAACTGAAGTTAGTCCTTTTTATATTGATACAGTCTTTGATCACGTATCTAATTGTTTTGAGTGTCAAACAACAGACAATGCAAGAATGTGCACTTAGGTGAACTCCCTAAAAATTGTTTATTGATGTGAGCCAAGCATGTCCCAATGTTATGGCTCATGCAATGATAATACTCTGTCATTGCCATGATGAAGAGTTATGGAAAGAAAGGAAAACAGCAGATTTTAGTAAGGCACATGGTTTTTTCCCCTAACAAAAGGGCAGCAGCAGTCAAAAAGCCTTGGAAATGTGGAAACAGTGCAAATTATGTGATATGTAGCATGCTTTTGTGATATAATGTTATGTCTTCCTGTGTAGATTCATGAAAACATGGTAAGGAATCTGAAGCACTGAGCAAAGAACACACACACACACCACACACACACTTCTTGCCACACGAATGGAGCTGTGTCCTTTATTTATTCTTGCCAAGCAAAAGAATAAACAGTCCATAATCCTGGGAGTTTCAGACCAAACGGAAGTCATAAAATCACCATAATCCTAAATCAGAACAGATTCTTTGATATAATTAGGATAACTTCTTCCAATTTCACCTCCAAGCACACAGCAGTCCAGAACATTATTGTACCAGCAGAAAGCATGGAAAAACTAGTTCCCCCTGAGAGAAAGAATATGTAATCAAGATGCCCAAGAAAATGATTGAACAGCATTGGATCTTGAACAAATAATCCAGATTTTAGAAAGAGGGGGATGTGAAGGAGCTGGTATGAACCATAAAATGAACCTGTTCACGTTTTAGAGATAGTGGTATGCTTCTTATAATACATTTTTTTTTGTTCCAGGTAAGAATTGAGTTTAGGCTAATCTTAATAATCTTTTGTGTCTTCTCCTAAATGAACAAAACAGCTCTGATTCTGTACAGATGCCAGATTACATTTTCCCCCTCTTCTGAGCTAGAAAAATGTTATTCCTCAGAATGTGGCAAGGATGCACAGATATTTTCTCTCTTTTTGTACTATTGAAAAATCAATAAAGGGAGAAGGCTTGGAATGGAACGCGGAGATTCAGGATTGCCACGGGTTCTTTCGCATATACCCGGTCAATGGGCTCCAAAACCCAGAGAGCTACACAACCCCCCTGGCCCAATACTACTACAACTCCTGTTGCACCGCTACTTCTTTTTGTGAGCCCTACTGGAAAATATTAGCTATTTTATTTGTCTGAGGCTGTTTCAGGCTGTTTTAGTTTCCCAAACAAACACAAATAACCTTTCCTCTCACACTACCACATCCAGCTGCTTCCCTGCTCTGCTTTTATAGCCACAAGTTGCTGGACTTGACTAGGGAGAGGTCTTAAAAGGAAGGGGCACCGTCAGCCCAGGTGCTGGCCAGTTTGCTGCACTCTCACAAGGATGAAAGGAAAGCCAGTGTCAGATTTCAGCCCAGATAGGGAGAACCAACCTGTAAGGCTTCCTTTACACGCTTCCTTAAAACTGCAACCTTTCCTCAATACAAAAGGACTTATTGGGGCTTGTGGGAGATGCATCTCAGGGAAATTTGCATAGTGCAGATGTTCGTGGTTTTTCAGGGTCAGACCATTGTCGCTCTTCTTCCAGATGTTTCTAGTTTCAGCCTCAATTTGATTTTATGTCTGTGTCCTATGCTGAAAGAATAGATTTTATGTTTTTTAAAACTTTCCTATATTTATTTATTATACTTCAGTGTTTTGATTTTTTTCTAACTCTTCTTTTTCTCAGAAATATTGGCTTTGGTAACTTTGTAATCTACCTCCCCATTTTGATTATTCAGCTGAGTAGAACTGTAGTAAGAAAACCAAGAAATAACCTGAATTATTTGCCATCTGTATTTTTCCCAAGTTAATGGTTACAGTTATTACTCAGTCCTAACAAAGGTGTGTTAGCCTTTGATCCTTGATACCTCTAAAAAATCAAACCTAATATTGCTTACAGTGGCTGCATTTTTACCCAAAATAATAGCTTCACATCACTGGACAATAGCAAAAGCTATGTTAAGTGAAAGCTCATCCTGGAGAAATCCTGTTCTTTCAGCCAGTCTTATTAGGGGGGGAAAATGGAGGGGATTATTGCTTCTTTCTGACCAGCTTTCTCTGATATTTTCCAGAAGAAATCAATAATTCTCCAGGCTGTGCTGCATCATCTCACTGAGAACTGCCTTGGAAATGTCAAAGGCTGTAGACAGTCAATCATCCTGTCTTTGGAGAGTGGCACATACAATGCCTAGAGACCACACATATTGTTTCCTTATGTTTTCAGTTGCTTAGCTGTCACTGGAAGCTTACCTTGGAGGGACAGCAAAGCAGCTGTCCTAGTGATACCCTATCGCTCACAATAAAGTCCATACAGCTTTTCTCTCTGTTCAACATAACAGAGGAGGAGGTGGCGGTGATGGTTTTGATTTGCTTTACCTGTTCACTATGTAAACCAGGGCTGCCTCTGACTTGTTCTTTCATCCTTTCTTTTCATTCCAAAAATCAACCTTTTTTAGGTTCATTTTTTTTCTTAAAGCAAATATTAATAAATAGGAAGTAGCCTAATCAAAATAACACAACATAATTTTGGAATGTGTTAGGGACTGGCAGGCATTCAAGTGGGGGGTAAAACCCTTTGAATGTGTTTTGAGTTTTCTTTGTAAAGCATGTATAGATTTATCCTCCTGTAAAGTATTACTTCTATAAGCTACAGCCATTAATTAGCCACTCAAGGGGTGCTGCCTGCCCTTATTTTTCCTCCCACTGGGAGGAACTGGTCTGCAACCAATTATAAGAGAAAAGCCATTTCCTAGACTTGGGGGAATATTGTTCATGGTATCTGATTCTGTAAATTTCCAGTAGAAGCTACCTATTGGTAGGAACAAAAAGGAAATATGCTGCAGATTTCTCGTCAAGTCAAATGACACGAACAGCCATCATAGCACAGATGGTGGAAATATATAAAAATTCCTTGCATCTAGCATTTTGCTGATTTGCTGGCTTTCAGCAAGCTGTAAATTAATGAAGCACTTTTAATTAATTTTGTCTGAGTTAAAACAGAATTCTTACCGGTGAACTGGATTCAAACAGCAAAGCAAATGCATAATGTGAAGCACAGGATCAAGGATTTCAAGAGACAATTGCTGAATGAGAAGAAAACAGGATACAACAGAAGTTAGCAATTACAGAATCTCACGTGGTTTGAGACATATACAAAGAGACTGTGATGAGAACTTGCTCCAATTTTTAACGGCACTCGAATAAGGTTTTAAATGCACATACAGTACTTTCAGCTTCTATCTGAGCCCAGCTTTTCACACCTGTCAAAGCTTCTCAAGGCCTGGCTATTTCTCTCTGTCTTTGGAAGTCAAACCTGCCCTTAGAAGCTACTGAAAAGTCAAAGACTCATCTCGGAGAGACAAGATGCTTGTACAGCAGGTATAAGAAGACCTAATAATGAAGATTTGCTATCACAAAAGCTAACAGTTAAGCTCTCTATCTATTAGAGGGCAGGGTTTAAATCTTCAGTCCCTTTCTCTTTTTCTTCTGCGGTAGTTGACTTCATTCTCAGCCTTGGATATATGGATGCCCACCATGGGGGTTGGGGGTCAGAAAAGTCCAGATGGTAGTTGTATGTGATGAAAGTCCCACCCCTTTCTTTACATGATTGCAGCTGCCCTCTTGTAGCGGATGCCATCCTTGTATGGATGACTTTGGGGGATGGAAAGAGAGGCAGGAGCCCTGGAGGTTTAAATGGCCAGAAAAAGAAATTTAGGAAGGACCTACCCTTCGTAAGCTTGTTGTCAGCCCTTGTCAGGTGCAAACAACCAGGTCCATGCTAAGTTTCAAAACAACTAATTTATTGCTCAAAATCTATATAGAGAAATCTTCTCAGAGTGATGGTTTGCACCTAGGTGAAACTAGATAATGGTTAATGGCATTCAAGAGGGGTTGGACCTCACTCTCTTATGTCTAAGTCAGGATTCTAAGCTGATGTCTCATTTAATTCCTCCTCCTGGCTCTGCCAGTCTCTCTCTTACAGTCCTAGTGATTTCCTGTCTGGTTTACGTTGGAGAGGAAATCTTGACAAGATGAAACTAATTCTACTTTACTCTAAGGCTACATTCAGAGAATCTTGCAAATCTGAAAGTACAAACTTGCTGCTGCCACTTTCAGCCAACTGAACAATTTGGGTGGATCCTTCTGAACTGTTTTCCTCTGTTAAGCTACTGGGGGCTCCTGCCTCTCTTGTCTGATTGTTTCCTAGGCAGCATCTCTTCATCTCATTCCCCAGGGTCATCAACATTTTCCATTACACATCTGGACTTGTTTGGCACCTCCTGGTGCTCTAACGTGGGTGGAACCTTAGCAGGGTTTGATACTCGTTCTTTCTAACCTTAAGCTCTCCAGCTTGTCAGCTTCAGACTAATCAAATGGCTTGACACATCAAGGCCATAATTTGTAGCTGTGTCCCCATTTTCACCCAACCTCAATGCAAGCTTTTCTGGCCTATGAATGAGACCAACTTAAGTTCTTGTTCGTGATATTAGTGTTAAAATAGCATTTTCCCTCTTATTCTGATACTGTCCAATGACTCGCTCAAGCTGTGTACAATCCGTTATGGTTTTGGAGGAAATTAGGTGATTTGAAACAAGCACTACAAAAGTAATCGGCAGAAGGGACAGCCAGATTCATGCCTGGATAAGTCTTTCCCACCCAAGGATAGGTGAATTATACAATGATAGTGAGAGAAAGTCCTATAAGCTGTGCTACAGCTTCCACAAATGTGTCCTGTCCTGTTCTTTCTTTCTTTCTTTCTTTCTTTCTTTCTTTCTTTCTTTCTTTCTTTCTTTCTTTCTTTCTTTCTTTCTTTCTTTTCTCTCTTCTCATCTCTCTTTACTTAGAGGTGACAACCATCTTGCATGATAGGCAGTCAAGACCACAATCAGTAGAAGCTGGGCTGAAGGAGCTTGTCTGATGTAACCCTTTAGAAATCTTGGAGCCTCAATCTTCTCTGTCAGAACTACTCCTGGAGCTACTCATTGTATAAACATGGCTTAGAAATGCCTCTCTCTCACACTCATCAATGGAGAAATCTTAGACCAGACCCATAAAACCCTTATGGACTCAAAAATAGAATATGAACAGTTTAGCTGAAAAAAATTCATGTAACTCTACCCATTCCCCAAATCTGTATAATACTATGGCTAATTATATTTTTAAAATGCATTATAATGAAAAAGTTCTATGGAAAGAGATATATTTATTGTTAGTGGTGTTGGGAATGGAATTATTAGAGAAATTAGCATGCACATTGTTTATTAGAAAAAGTTGAGGACAATAATAACAGCAGATTGTTTTATTTAAAAAAATCACATAACATTTGATGAAATGGAATAGGTAAATATATGAGATAGAAAGCAGCGTAGATTTAGAGTGATATTAATAATATTTCTTATGGAAGGATACTGATTGCTACTCATGATGTGCTATGTAACTTTAATCGGTATCTTTTCAACAAAGTTTTATAATTTAGAAAATGTAAATAACGTGGATGATTAATGTACAATATGTAGCAGACAATCAGGACTCTAATTCAGAGAGCATTTTCTGTGTGTTTCCACTAATTCAGAGCATATCACTGTTGCTTTTTAATTTTGTTTCTGTTGTAACATTTTTCTCTGGAGAAAAAAGATAAAGACTTTTTTTTAAAGTTTGGAAGCCTTATATGAAATCTTTCGCTGCAGGAAGAAAAGGCTGTACTGATGATTTATGGATTTGGGATTTAAAAAAGGCTAATAGGGAAGGAAGAAGTGTAAGATGGCAGTTACTCAAAAGAATGAAGGGTTTAAGTCAAAATTCTATGAGCATTTTCACTTTTTTTTCTTATTTCCTGTTTTTTTCTTTTCATTTTTATACTTTTATTGTTTTGTAAAATTCTAATAAAAATATGAAGCAAAACTTAATCCAGACAGACAGAAAATTACATCAGCATTTGGTATGGTATTAGTTCCAGTTTATTGTATTTGTGAAGCTAAGTTTGCAGAGGGATCCACTGTGAGTTTCCAGCTTCTTCTTGTTCAGTCACTAAGTCATGTCCGACTCTTCACAAACCCATGAATCACAGCATGCCAGGCCTCCCTGTCTTCCACTGACACCTGGAGTCCATTCAAATCCATGCCCATTGTGCCGACAATGCTATCCAACCATCTCATCCTCTGCCATCCCCTTCTCCTTTTGCCTTTAACCTTTCCCAGCATCACAGTCTTCCAACTGAGGGTAGATCTATCTTCATTCCCATTTACATGTGGACATTTAGACACAGGAATTACATTGTTTGATGCACTGGAAAATGATGGGAGATGTACAGCATGGAAATTGATATTTCTATAGGCAGCATATTTTTATGTACCTGGATTTATTGATTAGCTATCAGCACTGAACAAGTCTGAAGATGTCTTAGATTTTTGCCATTAATGTAGCTTAGATCAGTATTTCTCAGCCTTGGCTATTTGTAGATGTGTGGACTTTAACTCCCAGAATTCATGGTGGCTGGCAAATTCTGGGAATTAATTCCATACATCTTTAAACAGCCATTTGAAGTTAGGGAACTATATTTCCATTTATCTATCTTAGGTATTTTGTATGTTTATCTGAATTCCATATATTTGTTGAACAGATGACAGCTTCAAATGACTAGGCTCCACTACTGTGTTTAATCAGTAAAGTGATCAGTAAGACATACTACAGTGTGTATAGTATCAATATCTCCCTGACATCTTTCCATATTAAATTTGAAAACTGGACGCTGAATTGTGACTTGGTTCCTTGGTTCACTAGAAGATAAGGATGCTGATTGCCAAGAAACTTAAAATCCCTGTCTCTAGAACTGTTCCCCTCTATCATGGAACATTTTGGAGCCTACTATGTTTCCAATAACCTACAAACATACATAATGAGGTCAGAGACATAGAACAAAAAAAAATGAGATCAGACACGAAGACAGTGTGGAAGAAAAAGATTTTAAATACTGCATCAGTTGATCATTCTAATGTGTTATAATGATTTTTTTGTGGAAAGTCTTGATAGACTTCCTTATTGGTAAGAAAAATAGGCTGTGAAATCTAGATCAGGGGGATTTAACCTTGGCAACTTTTAAAATGTATGAACTATGTCATGCTGGCTGAGGAATTTTGGGAGTTGAAGTCCACACATCTTAAAAGTTGCCAAGATTGGACACCTCTGATCTAGATAGAAAGTAATGTTAGTCCCAATCCAAATGGATAACTTTACATTGCATATATAAGGATTTGCCTTTCTTGGCTCTGACAGTTTAGAACTAATGTGTGAAGATCTGAATCAGAGCATTTCCACTGGATAAGTTACAGGAAGCTGGCCTTAACAATTCTGCATATTTAATCTTGCAACCGTATTTAACAAGGTCTTTTGTGAAGCAGAAGAAATGTTTTAGTTAGCTAATTTCTAAAAAGGAAACAATAATCTGATGGAGAATACTGTTTCAGAATTCACAGTTGTCAAGATGAACTTTTCTAAAGTTGGAGATAGATTTTTTTTTGAGTTGAAGTGCTCTGAAGCATGTACCAGAAGGGAACAGCTATTATGCAGTCAGGTAAAAATCTTTTATTATATTTATACTTTTTTAAAAAAAGGCTTGGAAACTGTTGGGAATAATAGTCCCAATCTATTTTAATAGCTTTACAAAGCCACTTTTAATGTAAAATTTCAAAAGATTCCCGTATATCCTTTAAAGCTCTAGCAGTTAATCTTCCTATTTGTTGTTTGAACTTAGATTTGGTGCTCCTTTGAAGAAAAGAAAAGCTAATTAATATTTTAGTTTTGATAGTTGCAAGTGCATCATAGTGTTTACATTCATTGTATCCTCAACTCTTCTGTGCTGAATAAGTTTGAATTTGCATTCACAGTTAGAAAAAAAGAGACAAGATAAAAAAGTAGGGTGAAATAGGATGGCAGAGACACAGGGAGGTTGTTTTAATTTTATTTACTTTAATTACGGATCAGTACTTGAACTCAAACTCAATTTCAAACTTAATTGTATTAATGCAATTTGATTAATCAATAAATGCAACAGTTCTGTTGCAACAGTTCTGTCAATTTTCATCTGCTCTCCAACTTCCTTTTTGAGAAGGTGATTGGACTGCAGATGCATTAGATGGCCTTGAATGAAGCAGATTATCTCAATCCTTTTCAGCCAGGAAAATTAGATGACATTGGTTGTGCTTGTTTATGATCTTTGATCAAGCTGAGAAAGGGACTGTGCATGTGTTTTGGTTCTCTCAGTGACTTTCTGTACCATCAATCATGCTGTTCTTCTGGACCAACTTTGGGATTGGGATTGGGAGGTGTAGTGATGTAATGGTTCTATATTTTTGTCTCTGTTCAGTTAAACAGTCTGGAGAATTCTGGGAGTTGAAGTCCACACATCTTAAAATTGCTGAGATTGAGAAACACTGGTCTACAAGGAGACCAGTCTAAACCTCTATGGACTCTATGGAGTATCTCAGGACTTCATGCTCCAGCTCCTCCTGTTCAACTTCTACATGAGACTTCTAGGTGAAGTCATCTGTCAACACATGGACAGGTATCATCAGTACATTGATGATATTCAGTTGTATATTTCCAGCCTTGTCAAAGTCTTGTCATAGCAGCTGTAAGGGTTTGGATAGTGAGGAACGGGCTCGGACTCAACCCTGACAAAGTTAAGTGGCTCTGCATTCATGGACACCCTCCCCTAGGAATTTTCTATCCTTAATTCTTATTGAAATTATATTATCCTAAACTGGTGCACAATTTGGAATACTCATAGCTCCTGCTTGAGGAGCATAGGGCAACTGTGGCCAGAAAGACCTTTGTGCAAATCTTGTGTGACGATTGCACCTACTCCTGGATAGAGAGTCCTACCCCTGACCCCTCATGTTTTAATAGTCTGTTGTCTGGATTACTGCAATAAACTAATTAAACCCAGGTTAGCTGTTCTTATGTTGGTCCATACAAATCATGGCATGGGCATGCTCAGGAAGAATGATTGGTGTCAAACAAACTATAGAAGCTTCAACTGTGAAAATATCTGTACTGATGCAATCATGGAGAAGAGATATTTCAAAGTGATCTTATTATGAAGATCACTTTGACACCACACATCCTTTTAAGAGTGCTATTGGGTTGATATATGCAGTTGATCCATTGCTATATGTAACTGCATGTAAATGTAAAAATGTAAACGCATTCATTCTTCAAACCAAAGTCATGCAATACTTCAGAAGTTCAGTAAAGTTTGTGATTCAACAAGATGGAGGGGGATGATAGCTAAATTCAACTGAGATGATTGTGGCATGATAGCCTGTAAGTATTTTCTTTGCTTCCAGGAATATCCTATTCTCACTCATAGGATGATAAACCAATAGAGAAAAGGGAAATATATATATCGCATTGTCTTCATTTTACTTATGATAATAACAGGATTAATAACCAAGCTGATATTATGCAACAACCAAAAAGGTGACCAAGTGGCAATATACACAAGCCTTTTCACTGCCATATAAACCACACTGTTCTAAAGTAGGCCATATAATGGGTGATTTTTTTAAAAATTAGTCACCTGGATGACATTATAACCACTGACTCAGTTACATGATAAAATGATTAATCACATGGCCAACGTAACTGAAAAACACAGTGAAGATAATAAAATCTGATTTTCCAGTTCATATAACTAGTTCATCCATTACAGAAGAGGGGAAATAAGTACAGTTTGAGAAGAAAGTAAAATTTTGCTTTCCCTGCTTTATTGATACTACATAATGGAGAATTTTTTTTCTTGCAATTGCATATACAAACCCATTTTATCCCAGTGTTGGAGTTATCATAAAAATAACTTCTGGTTACTGAAAGTTATAGGAAACCTAAAATGTGTAAATTAATTTTGTAGTATTTGGGCATATCAGAGACAAGAGTCCCGCATATTTTTCACATCAGTTAAAATGGCTGTTATGTAGTAGTATGATAAAAAAGTAACATATTTATTGGTTGAAATTCAAGATTTCTGTGCTTCTTGCCATCATCATAATTTTGCCCTCCTCATTTACGTTTGTCCCTAGACTCTAATCAAGCAGGAACACTGTTCCAGAAAAATAATTCTTGAGAGCCATTTGAGCTTGCTACATTGCCCAGATACTTTCTGCAATAACTCAACTGTTTCTCCCCACTTGCTTCCCTGCTGCTGATTGCTCTGAATTGTTTATTGAAACTCCACATTGGCTCTGCAGGAATGTCTGTCCCGCATTGCCCTGGATGTGTTGCTAGAGTCTGGTAAGATTAGCAAGCACTTCCAGCAGCCCCAAAGACTGAGCAGTTAATTAGCATTCAGGTAACCTCCACTCACTTGCTAATCTATAACATTTAAGTTTATAGCCTGTCAAGTGATGTAGCCTTTCACTTTCACAAGATTTCAGGCAACATTGGTTCAGTTCCTTTCACATCTAACATGTGTGTCAAGATACCAACTTCTAATTGTCTTCCTTGTTTTGGGTGGAGGGGCACTTATGAATGGAAAAGCAGCTTGGCTCTTCTAGTTCATCTTGGACTTCTACCGTGAATCAAAAGATTCCTCCTCCCTCAGCAGGGCCATTACTGTTGGCAATCTCTTTGGATGACTGGAATATTGATTTACACTTAACATTATCATCTTTGGAACTGTCTTTATCCTTGTTTCAGGCACAAATGCAAACTACCTCTCCAGGTTTGTTTTTTATTAATAAACTTTCACTATTTTGCCAATAATATATGGTTCCATATTTTCATAAAGATATTTTTATGAGACGTTTGGATTCCTTGGAGTCCACAATATTTTCTATTTATAGATATAATTAATATAATATAGTAGGGAAAGATTTTCCCTTTCCCAACATTCCAGACTGTTTTTTAACAATTAAAAACATATTATAAAATCTTCAATAAGAGGCTGATTTGTTCTAATAAACTGAACAGAATTTGTCTGGGATGCTAGGAACATTATTTTATCTTTAAGGCTTGAATTTTTGTTGTTGTTGTTCAGTCACGCAGTCGTGTCCGACTCTTCGCGACCCCATGGACTGCATTACGCCAGGCCCCC